>OENM01001140.1:2455-17403 GCA_900239745.1 Rotaria magnacalcarata | reverse complement strand
TTGTCTTGAAAATACCCCTTCGTGGCGCATCTAAAAGCAAGCCAACGTTGCACAGATATCGAACTGTCTTTACACCGAACACATTGCTTCTAATAAGAGATCTTTGCGTGTTCCTACACAAGAGCTCGTTAAAAATGAAAAGCTGCGTGTTCTGTCTTCGGCTTCAAACGATGAGCTAAGTGTCTTAGATTTGTTTTGTTATTCTGCATTTATTCGAACTTCATCCGAACCATCAATACAATCCGAAGTTCTACTATCATCTCGAACAAACGATCGCGATATACATTGCCCATTGGTACATCGATATTCATCATCGTTGCAATCATTCAGTTCAAGTTGTCAACAATGTTCTTCATTAATCTCACTATCAGCACAATCAATTTGTTCATTACAAATTTCACTCTAATCTAAACATCGTGAAGAAGGCCTACAATTGCATTGTAAAATCATGAATAATATCACACAAAGATAAATGTTTTTTATGATGATAAACTAATTCATATTGACATGTTGAACCAAATCTTGGTAATGTATCAATACAATTATAGAGAAATTGCTTTGCCACCGATAGATTGTTTGATGTTGGCAATTGATTTAAATAGTATTGGTAATATTCTACGAAGTCTATAGGTGGTGACCACAGATATAATTGTTCGTTGGCCATATTCTGCTTTGAAAGCTCTTCAAAAGTAAACTTTGGAAATACATTATTCGTGTCGATATGAAATTTCGATGGTAATTCACCCATACAATAAGATATAAGTTCACGATTGATATTTGTTACTTCACTGGACGCAGCAACACATAAAAAATCATGTCGCAATACAAGAGCGTTTTCACTGCTACTTTCCCAATCTGTATTAAATAAATTGAGTTCCAGTGTGGCAACAGCCACTTGTAAGAAAATTAAATAAATTACATATGTCATGAACAATGAATAAACTATTGCTTAGTAATATTTTTTATTAGATAAAAATCATTTGGAATTGTTGACTTCATCCACATGTATCATAGGAAATACAGAAGCTCGCTTGTTCATGCGCCAAAACAAAATACGCATTATTTCAGAACAGCAGCCGGGACATTTATCAGAACTTATGATAATCAATTAGGTCTATAAGACAGAAATTGTTTTTACTAACGGATACCCTAGTGAAGCCGTCATTTTTCAGAGCCGGTTCCACGTGTGCATACATCTGTCGATCGATTAAACTGAAAATGTTATATGAACTAAGCGTACAAAAATATACTAGGGAAGTGATTCGAGTAGAATAGTTAACAATGAATTTTACTTTTCATAAAATATTATTAGCATGAGTATTATTTTTGTAGATTCCATGAAACAGAAGTCAGTGGATTGCAATGAAATTACGCATTCATTAACGCTAAATAATATTTCCTTATAGAATTTTTGATTAGCGAATACATTTTATTTATAAATAATATATACTATTTTTGTTTTCACGACTTTTCGTTCAATGGAGATTATGTTGAAAAATTAATGATAATGAGAAAATCAAATCTAGGATGATTTCTCTACTATATTTTATTCTCATAATGTGAATAAAATTATCACATAGAAGGAAACTCTAAGGAGAATTTCCTGTTACCATCTGTTCCAGCTATTATTTATGCAACACTAAAGTGAATAAATAAGATAGTTCATTCGCACAAAAATTTATTTTTAGCAAAAATTAAAACGTCAGAACTATTATGTGATTCTTATTAACTATCCAACACTGGTATATTGACATTCAGAACAGACTAAATACATTTAAACCTTGATCCTTAGTGTTGCTTGATGAAAATACAAGAATTTGTAAAAGTCGCCAACCACTCTTCATATAGGATTCTCTTCGATTATACAGATAGTATATAGAACACTGGTTTACACCATGTTTTTAGAGTCCTGCAAAAAGCTGTAAAAACCTTGCAGATTATAGGCAAGCTCTTGCTATATGCACTTGGTAAACTAAATTAAGACAAATTTCGAGTTACGAAAAGCAGCAGTGCATAGGCGGCGGAGCCCTTAGACGAGGAGGGGCTCAAGCACCTCCTAAAAAATAATTGGTGGTGCTTGGAGGGGCTCAGATTTTGGAAAAAAAATACAGATTTCATCGTGATTATATGCTTAATAAGTATATGTTTGTATGTTTTTTAAACATCTAGATGTAATATCACTAGCGACTCCTTTATGAAGTTAAAAGGACAATAATCAACGTACAGAAAATACATTTATGGTGTTTAATCATGTTCTTATTCTTCATATTCATAAAGAAAAACTAGATCATTTCGACTTTAACAGCATTTGTTCTGATTTTATTGCAAGAAATCAGAGTAGAAAAGTCTTTTTTGGACATGAATAATAGTTTTTGTACTTATAACTTTTTTTATTTGCTTTAGTCAAGATTTAAGATTATTTTTGCTTTTCCTTATATTGATAATGAAATAAAAATTTTGATAGTGTAGTAAAATTTTCAATTGTTCTCAAGGTCTACAAATACGTCAGTGAAGAAAATGCTTTGAATGAAAGTTGTGATAACGAAATTGAAAATTCTGTTTTCTCTCCTAATGTCGACTTTCTATTGTTATTATGAAAAATGTTTTTGAGCCCCCCTAAATTAGAAACGTTCCGCCGCCTATGCAGCAGTGAAATAACTTTTAAAACAAAAAACAGAAACAGCCAGTTTAGCCAATTATATTGTCGTATTTAGGACCATGTCAATAGTTTTGGGCTCTGAAAAATGTTTGACTGTTTGGTTTTGAATGCAGATATAAATCAGCAAGATGTTAGTGTCGCCCATTCACTCGTATGCCAAAAACAAATCTATTATAGGTCAGTCGAAACTCCATGTTTGATTTAGCCTGAAATTAAAGCTCTGATTTTGACTGAGTAAATGATAAATGTAACGTATTTCTGTTTTAAACACAATATATCTATATAGTTGTTAACAGTTGTGCTCTTTTTTAAATGATTTCCTATTCCATTTTCTACATAAAATTGAAATAAGCTTTGCGATCAAGGCCCATGCTAAACATTTATATGAGGTCAATTGGATGTAAGAGATGGATTTTCAACCGAATATTTTTCCTTTTCGAAAGATATAGAACTTTAGTGCACAGTACTGTTTTGGAAACATCTGATTTCAGTCTCAAAAATTCTATTAGATGTTAGTGTGGGTTCAACCAACTATAAACATCGTATCCGATTATGAATATACTACTTTTCAAGCAGAATATTTTACCATTAATATTATTCTATAAGAAATAGTATTTGTTTTAGCCAGCCTCGAAAATATTGTCGTATCTCCAAGTATGAATATTGGTTTCGAATCTCGAAAGAAAAAAAATCAGCAAACAAACGCCTGATGACACTCAACGCGCACATGTTGCATTGCTGTAATCGTCATGCAATCATAGAAACGAAAAAAAATATACGTAAAAGACAAATTTCACAACACACTTTATTAAACGTGGACTGACTGTTACATTCAAGTTGATTATTTTTTTATAACTTCGTCCTCCGTCAAATAATGTCTACGTGTCTATTTGACTTATTTCCAGTCGAATTAGTTCATCATATTTTTCATTATCTATGGGCACATGAAATATTCTATGGATTTACTCAATTAAGTTCACATTTAGACAACGTGCTTGTTGGCTATGATCGGTATTCAATCAGTTTGTCATCTATGCTTAAACGTGAATTTGATCTTATGTGTCTTCACATTCGACCAGAACAAGTTATCTCTATTACACTTGCTGAAAATAGTGATACACCGGATCAATCAGAAATATTCTTTTCAAAATTCGATATTCTACAATTTATTAATCTTCGCTCATTTTCAATTATTTCATTGAATCAGAGTATTTTTAGACAGTTGAATCTTTTGTGTCAACTTAATCAATTTCAATCGTTGACTTTACCACACATTTCAGACACGTATTGGCGTCTTTTCGGATCGAGTGTAGAAAAAACTCTACCTCGATTGAAACAATTGATTACACGCGACTACCCATTAATGGAACCGTTGCACAATATGAAATATTTAACAATAACATATTCCTATTGTCATAATTTGGAATATTTATTACGTCTAATGACTAATCTGTATTCTTTAAATATCACATTGTCTCTCAATGTTTCTAGTCGCTGGTCTCAAAAAGCACCAATAATGAATCATTTAAGACAATTGACACTTTGCGTGGAATGTAAGATAGAAATTATAAATCTAATCTATTATCTTTTCATTTTAACGATTAGATGGTCGATTGACGATGTCGAAAATGAATCAATTTTTATTAAAAATGCCTTGTCTAAAGAATTTCGAGCTTCGTATAGACGATCCAATAGATTTTAATGTTGATGATCAATGGGAAGTTTGGTCTCGAAATTTAAAGGATGATATCGAAGATACTAAGGATATTATCGATGGAAATCAATGGAAATATTTAGTATCACATCTTCAAACATTTGATTTTCGTTTTTGTCNTGCCGAAAGATTAGACAAGCAGATTCTTGATTCTTTTCGATCATCATTTTGGCTCGAACAAAAAAAATGGTTTGTTTCGTATGATGATCTTGAGTCATCACCTTCCCTGTTTACCGTACCTCGTTTTACACCAAAGGATATTACTTATTTACTCAACTATCATACACCTTCGTGTACATCATCGGATCTGAAGCTTGATCAATATGTTCATATTTTGAATTTACCTATGCTTTGTCCATTGATGCAGGATTTCATTAATGTGACAACACTAATACTTCAAACAGACAAAGATCTTAGTTTGGATAGAATTTTACCATACTTATCATTACCTCAATTACGATCGCTTTCATTGGTCAGTACATCCTTACTGACACAACTGCCGACAGAAATAAAGTTTGAATCAATACGTTCTCTCACGATAGATACATTAGAGATAAAATCTCATGCTGAACAAATATGTATCGTATTTCCACGAATCGAACGTTTGCAAATCGAAATCAATGATCAAGAAACAATGTCCTTGCTGATTGATAGATTGAAACGCTTGTCGTTAGCCACATTTGTCTGTCATCATTCATCAATTCTCACAAATATGACAAAGGAATGGTTTGTTGAAAATTCTTCACGATTAAAAGAAAATAATAATTTTACATGCAGAATCGATAAAGGCAAAATACACCTGTGGATAAGTGTTCATTAGTGATAAACTGCATTCGTTGCAAAGCGAACAAAATATCAAGAATATTATATTTCTTTCCAGTTTAATATCTATTTAATTCCAAACATGAGGGCGTGGGTATTTGGGTGGCTAGTTCTTCTACTAATACCCACACCCAAACCTTTTTTCACAGAGTATGTGTACTGAAGACTTCGTGCATCCGAAGTAATGCTCATGATCACCCAAATAAACACTCACGCCTACACCTTCGAGTTTATTATTTCAGTGGTAATGTAAAAGGAAGAAGGAGAGGCGAAATTAAATAAGAATATTGTAACGTATTCTGATGAAAATTTGAAGACCGTTAATTTTTACAATGTACTTTAGTTTTTATTGAAGCCACCGGATTCTAACTGGTATCATTGCTTGGGTCATGTTTCGAATCTTTTTTTTTGACTAATGCTGGTATTATAGCTGAAGCTGGCTGCTGATCAGAGCTTAGTTTCACACCAAGTTGCTTTATTTCAATTTCATAGGCTCTCTCCATTTTTTTTTCTTCTCGTTTATCTTTTCTATATTCCAAGAATAGTTTACCCATGAATGCAAAAATATAGGACCCAACAGCGGTAATCAAAATAAGATTAAAGCCACCTAAAAATATAATGTGTAAATGCCTTGGATTTATAAATGAAATAATCCATCAACTTACGGTTAGCTCTAAAATCATCACGTAATTCGCGATATAAGTCCCGACAGTTACTAATTATCGTTTTAATTACTCCATCCGTGTACACTTTATGCTCATGCTTATATTGTAGAGTATTTTGTTCGCCACTAGTGGTACTGTGTGACTGTTTTTGTATCAGATAGAAATGAAAAATCCATTATTAAATATAATATTTATGAAAAAAACTAAATTTTAGATCTAGTTTTACCCGGTTGTTAAAATTAACGTTTGTATTTGTAAGAATTCTTTTGGAAACGGTTTGAAGCTGAAACAGTTTTGGATAAAATCGTAGCAGTGACCACGAACGATACAGGCGTTTGGAAATTTCCATTTGTTTCGTCTTTTGAACCTAACACGTTATAAACAAATCTAAAAAAATTTTAAATTTAATAACATTGTAACGTAAATTAAGAATTATTATGTTTTCCTCTTGCTTTTATCACTCTGATTACTTTTATTGTTCTACTTTTTCTGAGATCGCTAAACTTTCACCTCAACAATGTTTCATCTGCTCTCCATAATCGCCAATACAAACACACTGTTCTGTGAACACACAACTACTGTCTTACTGTGTCCGCCACAGGTGTCCACATGGCATGGCCGCCCTGCCCTTCATAGGGTGTGGGCGTGGGTGTGAGTTTATTTGGGCTTGAGTAGATGTCTAATTCGAGTTCGAAAATAAATGGAAAGAAACGCCACTTCCATGTTATTTTAGCAAGACATCAAAAGAAAAAGTTTCATTTATAAATTTATAAATTTCGAAGGCACCCATGTTATTTGAGTAGCTGCCTAATTCCACATCGAATATAAACGAGATTTTCGAAGAATCCATTGTTGACCTTGAGCCTGTTACAAGCATGCCTGCGTTTGCTATAACAATTCCTGAGGTCGCTGTAAGAATTTGAGTGCCTGCCAGATGTATGCGCTACTTTGTCGGAAAGTTGGTTGTAATAATTGTAATAAGATGAGGCGCAGATGCAGTAACCTCTATAAAGTATCTAGCAGCGCTGATATGTGCTCCGGTACCTGTGGTGTGTCTCGCAGGACTCAAGTCGTACTGTCAGCAACGCCAGGCAAGGTTCTCGGAATTCGAAGAATAATGTTAGCAACCTGATCCATGGTTTCAGCAATTTCACGCATTTTTTCAGAAGCCTCAACGTTCGTGTAGTAACATCCGGTTTCCTTCTAGCAGCGGACAGGCTTCCCTCTACGAATGTTACGCATTGCCAGAAATTCATGATATGCTCCTAGGAATCATAGTTTATGCTATGCATTTCAGCCTTAGCAACATGCATGTCTAAATTCAAATTATATAAAATACAATTTAGATAAAATTATATTATTTCCTTTTTCCTGTAGCCATATCTGTACCTTAAGCTTTTCCGAAGTGTTATTAGTCAGTACATGGATCAATTATATTCAAATTCGAATTGAGCATCTGATGCGAATTTGAGTTGTTTTGGTGTATTTCTTCTAGGATACTGAAGCTGTTACGCTTTAGGGTAATACCTCAAAACACCTCAAATTCCTCAACTTAAAACATATAGTTATATAAAAGTGGATACCCTGTGAGTGATACACCGAGTGTTTATAAAATATATTTAACTGGAGAAAAAGTTGTTACCGGGTGTAACGGGATTAGGACATCACTCACAAAAGCATAAATTAAAATTTTCTTCTTATTGACTAATAGTATCAGAACATTAGATGTTGTTGAAAAATGGAAATGCTGAAATAAAACATATTTAAAAATAAATTCTGCCAGCGCACTGTTTCTAAAACCATCAATACTTTTCAGCTATCTCCAAGAAAAAAATGTTTCTTCTTCATGAGAAAAAGCTTCTTTGGTTTATTTCATCTCACTTTTCAAGTAATAAAAAGTTTTTATTACATTTATCTTTATTGCTTGCCAAGAGACTTTTGATTTTGGCTCATTACTCGGTAGAACGATCAATAAAGATTAGCCAAGAAGTCTTATTTGAAACATTGATTTTGAAATTCCAACGAAATTAAATAGTTATAAAAAATGACACATAGAATTTTTCTTTGTCTACATGAGAGAGGGCTTATTTAGAAGAAATTATTCAAATCAAAAACTTTCAGAGTGCGGATTTCTATGCATTGTGAGAATAATAATTAGAAGAGGAGCTACTCACTTGCCTCAATATGTAACTAACTACAATAACAGGTGTGAGATCCACACGCCTACTGGTAAAGAATGTTATTGGTATTGCTAGTATTCGCATTACTACATGCCTAAATTTAAAACATTCATGATGACTCTTCCATATGGTTGTCATAAAATTGCAGAAAACTTCCTTAGAGAGCTCTAAAAAACACTATGAAAAAGCTCGTATGAAAAGATTTCTCAATGAAATTTACTCTAGGTGTTGAACTGAAACTGTCAGATATTAAGGGTATGGGGTATGGGTGTATACTTCAAAAGAATGTAAATGTTTGCCACACTAGAGTGTAAACTAGAGTGAATATGCCTACCCATGTCGTATAGAACTGTCCGTAAACGATCTTAAACGACGTCGTTAATGTTCCGAGGAAAAACAGCAGTGGTAGAATTCTGTTGTGAATACAGAATTCTTACATTTTGGTTGTGAGAATTCTGCCATCCCTCTCTGTTTCAGATCCGATAATTTGCTCCGTGATCTAAGGCGTTAGATCAATTCCCTGAATATTTAAAGAGATACTGAAAAGCTAATTTCCTAAGAATTCATAGATGTCATAATACAGTTACACTCGGTCTCGTGATTGCAAAGTCATAATACCCATCGAATTCCGTTTGAGGTATTGCCTCTAGCGTATCCACTTCGATATCGCTATATGTCATAAGTTGAGGAACTTGGAGTAACTGCCTGACTCGAGTCCGAGTATAAATGAACTTGGGTGTCAGTGTGGGTGTGTCGCTAGAAGTAGCTTAAATCCAAATTGTTACCCATACTCTCCGGCAGCATATCTGAAGTTGCTACTAGTATTCCTGAATTTCCTTGAAGCATACATAAGGTTGCTAGCAACGTGCCTGAGTTAGTCTGAAGCATTCGTGAGCCTCCTAGAGGTACGCGTTAGGCTACCAGCAAGTTGCTTTGGAATACTTGTAACACGATGGCATCCACTCGCACCAACCTCCATAAAGCATCTAGCAGCTGGAATATGGCTTCCAGAACCTGATATATGCTTCTAGGAACTCCAGTTATAGTTTCAGCAACCAGAGGCAAGATTCTAGGAATTCGAGGAGTAATCTTAGTAACCTTACGTTAAACATGGTTCCAGCAATTCGAGGCATTATTCTAATAACCTCAATCATTCGTCTAGTAGCGTTAGGTCAGCTTTTAGGAATCGTAAATTATGCTATTTGTTTTTACCTTACTTATATGCATGCGTAAATTCGAATTATATAAAATACAATTGCGATAAAACTATATCTTTTCCTCTTTGCTTTAGCCACATCCGTGCTTGAATTTTTTTTTTGAAGTGATATTGTGCAGTTTAAGCTTTTTCATTAATAAAAATCCTAGGTAGAATTTCAAATCAATTAAACCTATTTTATTAATAAATGAAAAAATGATATTCTAGATTATAATAGTCATGATTAAAAATCTTCTATTCATAATGAATAGAATTGATTTTCTTTTTATTCAATTAAATTAGAGGTTTATTTATTAATTCCTATGAAAAACAAATAGAGTTGATTATATTTTTATATCAAGAATAATATTTATCAAAAATATTTTCAAAAACAAGTTCTTTATTCACTATGTATTGATACAGACTGAACAGAAAGATCCATAGCTCTTTGCTAATATAAATTAAAATAAAATAATTTACTACTATTATTTTCTTTATACTATTTATGAATTTTTTTTAAACATTGTTTACGAATGAAAATATATCTGATAAATTTGCTCTTTTTATATAATTAACCTTCCAAGTTCTACAGTGATAAAAAAAGAAAACCCTTTTCGTCTTTTAATTTTTTAACAACTACATACGTGATTCTTTGAGTATATATCTACGGTCTAGATTGGCTTATTTCAATAACATAATTTGTACTATTTTGTACTCCAGTGATCATATGAAAATAATTTAATAGAGAAATCTTTATAATAATAAAGAATCAGTCGAAATGAATGAAATAGAAATCAAAACGTTAATTTATCATGATTTTTTATGAATTGTTTGAGAAGAATGATTGTAATTATTCATAAGGCAAATGGATAAATATAACGATCATTATTAAATAAATATGATAATCAATTAAAATCAAGCATCAAAACTTACACAAGCTAAAAAATACTATCTGAGTAAAATTTGTTTTTATTTGACATTCGATAAGATATGGATTAGATTAGAATATTAGTAAGTCAACATGTTTTTCTTTTTCACTTTTCTCATTCGTACAAATTTAGTATCTTATTTAAAAATAGATTTTTTTTTATAAATCCAATCATTTTTGAACAGCTTTTAAATAAAATACAATCGTCTTTTTCGATTTTTTTCATTTATATCGAATCAAACGGAGGAAGTAGAAACAGGGAGAGAAACAGAAAGAAAAAATACGTAAAAGCCAAAAGCCAACCTTGATATTCACATTATTTTCTTGAGCAATCATTGCCATTTAAAAAAACAAAATCTTAGTTTGAACGTCTCAATATATGAAGATAAATATTCTCGTTTAAAAATGCTTCTCCTAATTGAACAACTATTGTTTATTTGCATATAATTGTATATTGCTGTATTAAAATACTTTCGTAAGAACAAGCTATTTGAAAATATTAAAAATAGAATGTTTTGGAATACAAATAGATACGTGAATATAAATATAATGAAGATAGCATGTAGCGAGTCTCTACCTTGATAATTGATATAATATGTGGATAATATATTTTCTTATTTTATATTTTTTCGCTAAGTACTATGCATCTTTTTTTCTTTTCTTTTTTAATTTCATTCATCTTTTTTCAAAAAAACAACAACAAATTTTTTTTTAAAACTATAATGACGGTGGCGTTGTATCTTGAGCAGTCGATGCTTGATCAGGAACCGGATCAGAACCAGAACCAAGACGACCGACTCGAGCAGCGGTTATGTTGCTAACAAGGGTGGTCAATCATTGGACAAATGAGTCGGAAAGTAAAGTCCGTCGGCACCGTCTTGAGAACGGCGACTGCCTGCTCCAAAGAAACGGTGTTCACTACAGTGTATGTTGGTGATTGTGTTATCTGCTAAAGAATCGATGGTGATGATGATGGCGAAGAAGATTTCTCAAAAGTCAAGTTTTAATTGTATCTAGTTTTCACCTTCAATTTAACTGAATATGAACGGCACATTCTTAAATAAGTAACTGACATCAAGCTAGTGTTAATTATGTAGAGATCAAATGGGAAAATGGCGCTACAAACAGACTGAAATGGCTTGACGAAAAAAATCTTTTATTGATCTCACAGAACGAGTAAAACAAAGAAAACTGACTCTGATATACTGACTGATGAAAACAAGACGCTTGTTTTTTACTAGCTGTTTCTAAATGCACTGTGCAAATATTTTTTTTTATAACTGGACCAAATATTAAGATTTATATATATTTGAAATCAGTGGAGTTTCAAGAACAATTTCACATAAATTTTAGACTGGCCATTTTCGTAAAACAATTAATTGATAACGCACTGTACCGATCAGCTATAGATATGGGTGAGACAAATGAAAGCATTTGAAACTTATTTGTGGTCTTGGTTCTGGTTCTGTTACGGCTCATGATCCAGCATCGGCTGCTTACGATACAACGCCATCATCATTATAGTTAAAAAAGAACATTTTTTGTCGTTGTTGTTTTTGAGAAAAAAGAAAAGAAAAGAAAAAAGATTTATAGTACTTAGAAAGAATATAAAATAAGAAAATATATTATCCACATATTATATTAATAATCCATGTAGAGACTAGTTAGATACTATCATGAGTGTATTTTTATACTCGAATCCATTTGTTTTGCAAAACATGTTTCATTCTTAGTATTTTCAACTAATTTGTTCTTATGAAAGTATGCTACAAAGAAATAATGATTGTTCATATTAAAACTGAGAAATCTCGCAAGTAAAAAAAAATTATTATTCATTTTTATGATCGATTATCGACAAAAAAAGGAAGCGATTGTGTAAATTCATGTTTTAAGCACTGATCATCAGCTCATTATTTGGGTGTGGGTGTGAGCGTGATTGTACATGAGGAGAACACCCTCACGCAACACCGAACGTGCACACCCACACTCACACTTTGATCGAAATGAACACGCATGTAAACACAGCCACACCCACATCATCGCACACACTAAGTATCCACGTATAGATTATGCACGTGATCTTACATTGTTAAAATAGTCGATTGCACGTTTATTTTATTTTTTTTTATAGCTTCTGTCTTATGATTCCTATATTTATGGTATGCAAAAAATAATGGCGTTGTTTGAAGTGAAGTCAAGGACTTTATTCTAGGTATAAAACAATGGCTTTATGATCTCTGATAAGAGATATAATAGGTAGCGAGTACTAATATGATTTGTTGCACTAATTTTTTACTCGCAAAAAGGAACGTTGGATTTTATTGGCGACACGGTCGCATTTTTAACTATCGTATAATTGATGATGCAACTCCCTCAAATTTTAAGTTTATTCGGTGCTGGTATTGGCGTTGTAACAATTGTTTTGGGCATTGTGGCTCTGTCTACTCCAAGCTGGATTGTTTTAACTATTCCACAGACGATTAAATCTACTTATAGTCTGTTTCAACGTTGCAATGAATCTTCAATTCCACAATTAGCCAGTATACAGGGATGCACGGAATTGGATGGCTTCCAAACACCTCAGGGCCTTACGATTAGTGGTGTTATCATCGTTGTGCTCGGTATTGCTAGTTCAATTCTTCTGGGCATGTTGGACACTAACCGATATATTAAATATGTGTCACACCTTCTACTCTTAACTGGACCCACTATTATCCTCATCGGAGTTCTCTTTTATGTGAGGAATGTGCTAGCGAATTTTACTGCAGGCTTAACCAATCTAGACTTGGGCTACAGTTTCATTTTGATTGTGATTACCTGTATTGTCGGCTACATTTCTTCGGCTTATTTTGGATTCGTCACTGGTCTTGACGAGGGTTATTATCGTGGAGGTCTTACCAGATATTAGCTCTAATTGACTTTCTTAGAAACCGGAATCATCCATTCTATAGATTCATATCAATAAACATTTTTTTAAACTTTGATACTGATGTTTTGCTAATATTGTTAGTTAGGACTAGTTCTAGCTATTTTTTAAATATTATTCATAACAAGAAAGCGACGGTTTTAGACGATTCCACTTAATGATGCAGGTCGGACACTAAGTGCTTTTATTTCGCCTGAATCAAAGGTAGGGTTCGTGTGAACGTGTTGCACTGAAAATTAACACCCACCAACAACCACACCATCTCATTAGATCGGATTCACTATGATCCATTGCTTTTGGATCTCGGAAAATTTCGGATTATATAGGGTGTGGATAAGGATGCAAACCATTTCTAAGCCCACAGCCTATTGTTGATTGTTTTGAAAAATGGGAGCTGCTAAAAATTTTGGCAGATAGCTTAGCATATTTTCAATTTTTGCCATGAAATAGCCATGTCTCCTCCTTATGTAAGTCAATATCTCCAACATTTTGAAATTAAATCTACCGTTAGCTTTAATATTTGATCTTCCTTAATGCTAGCTGTGACGATGCGTATGTTTTATTTAAGTTAAGAAAGAAAAGAAGACTAAAAAAATATATTTCAACGGGTGTATTTTAGAACAGTTTAATCTATAGACTAGTTAACATCCACGAGGTGCCAATGTCGTACTTGAAATAAATGTTGTATCACGTGTCATAAAATCTCTTGAATATGGTGTTTTATACATTTGTTCATCACGTAATACCATCATATCACTGTTAACGAAATAGAAAATAAATGAATTTTTGAAATAATAAAACTTACTAAGGCATTTTCGGTTGATAGCTACGATAAATCTCATCATTTTGATCTGCTGCTGGTAATGTTACATAATCAACAGGTGGTAAAGTACTTACACTTCGAAGTGCATAACTGTCTGAACTTGATGCAAGCTAAACTTATATTGAATGAATCTTACGAAATCACAGATTTCAATAGCGTACATTTTTAAAATGTTGCAATCCTTTATGGTCATAAGATGATGGATTTTCATTAGGAAAATGTTTCGGTACAGATACATACCGTTCACGAGCTGCTTCGAAATGTGGATAATAGGAATAATATCGAGGTAAACTTGTGCCTGTTAATTGTATTTTGTTTAATATTTACAAAAATAAAATGCCAATATTAATTACCCTTTTTAACATTTTGTAATGCTTGCATTGCATCGATTCGGTAACTCTGGGAATATGTATATTTTGGATCATTTAGAAATTTTTGTGTATCATAACGAAGACGTGGCAAACGTCCGGCAACACTATGAAAATATTTTTTTATAGAATAAAAATCATTAAAAATAATTCAATATTTCTATACCTGTAATAGCCATTACCGGGCAGAAGATACGATCCTAAATAAGAACAGATGTACATAGATAAATGAAAAACTCGGATAAATTTACCATTGGGTAAACTGCCTGGTAAAGTTGATACTGGATGATAATTTGCTCTACTATTGTAAACCGACATATTATTTACCGCAGTAACTAATAAAATATTCTCTTTTTTTCCTCTTGTATAAAATTATGATGTTTGACTAAATCAAAAAATGGAATACAAGTGAGAAAAAATAAGAAAAGGGTCGGGAAGAAAAATATTTACATTAGAATGATTTCTGCACTACAGAGAATCAAATTTATTTTTGAAAAGGAGCAAATTTTGCTTTACCATCCATTCTTATTGAACAGTTCGATTTTAGGTTACTTAAAACAGATACTACCAAAGTGTCTCTAAAGCATATTTCTTCGTTTTTTGATTGATTACATGCTCTAGTTGTCGAATTTTCGTATGAAAATTTTCAAATAGTAATATTTTTTTTT
>OENM01001139.1:19980-43731 GCA_900239745.1 Rotaria magnacalcarata | reverse complement strand
CCTAGGGTATGGCTAAAAAACATATTTTTTCATCGCTCGTATACTCCCGACAGGTTATAATATACTTATTTCAGAACAGGAACAACCAAAAGGTCTGAAACTTTCACAATAAACTACTTTCACCTAGGCCTGTTTCTGTGCCAAGTTTCAAGTCGGAATTAGAAATTCAGTTTTTTTGCTGTTCCTGAGGGGGCCACGACATTTTGCTAAAGAATATCGTAAAAATGCAGTATCTCGACAGTAATACGCTAGCAGTCCGAACTCTTCTCAGGGTATTCATAACTCACTGGGATCTACATGATGCTCATCGTTCTGGCTCAAAAGCGATTGGACAGTTGGATATGTTCCCTCGTAAGTACAAAATACAAAAAACATTCACAAGTGATCACGTACTAGTTTCGGATTTTTAGTGAAGTTTTCGTTAGATATATAAGCTGAATATATAGATACCCCTGGAGAAAATAAGTTTCACTCTGTATTTTGAGGATATTTTTGCGAAAAGAACATATTTTTAAAAAGTAACGGCATATTCTGAAAGCCCGTGAAAGTTTACACCATCCTGTGAATATACATTTTCATTCACATTTATTTATTACCAGAAAAAATTGAGTTATGATTAAATACAAAATAAACTTGTGGGAAATAATAAGCGATAAATGCTGATTATCAGGAAAATAAAATTAGGTTAAGATTTCTTTGGAAGTCATGTCCATAATCTGAATCATCTCCTTTAATTATGAGAAATAGTGTTTGTCCTTTTCATGTATTTGTTTTTTTAAAGCTTATGATACGATCTACTTTATTGTTATTTATCGATTTGTGAAAAACTTTTATAATGATCCTCGAATTAGCGACTTATTTCAGTAGAAAAAATTACATAAGGATCTTGGCTACGGTTGAGCTGTTTATAACAGCTTCATTAAAACGATTTTCGAGCAAAGCAGTTAAAAAACATCAAAGCAACTCCGAGCGCATAAGTGTTCTATGAACTCGGCGTAATCGTCTTAATGGGCAATCTTAAATTGTGCAAAAAATCTTTCTATTCGTGCCATATGAATTCTACGTACGTTAATGAAATCAATTTACCCACTGGTTGTTCTCTCCTGTATCTACTTCTTTCGCCCGCGTGAAATGGTATGGTCGTGGTCTTCTTCTCTTCGTTACGTTACAAAATTTTTTCATATTGTTATTGTTCTTTATTTTTCTCTTTCTCGTTTTCTTTTCTTTTTCCCTTTCACTGTTTCATCTTCTCTTCATTAACATTGTACTGCAAGGATCAATTCGATCACAGTGTCAGCAAAATATAAAAAAAAAACAAACATCAAAGCAACTGAACAGAATCGGTATATAAAACGTTCTCGCTTTTTGTCATTTTTTATCGAAAAATCCTATATTTTTGAAGATGCGAAGAATCTCACTAACCATAATTGATACAACAATTAGATCAAAACAAAAGAAGATTTTGGCGTTCTAATTCAGAATGCAAGCGAAATACTTAATTTACTGTGCTCTCTGCTATTCAAAACTATGCCAGTTGATAATAATGCTCTATAAAAAAAAGAAATTCATTCTTCCTAACTATTGCACATTCTAGAAGTCTCAAATATCATCATCATCATTATTTATGAAGTGGCTACACACAAGGTTTTATTGTATGAAGCCAAGTTACCTACGTACTCAATACCAACTCGTATTACTTTGGTAGCAAAAATTATTCATTCTAGATCACACTCTAATTATTTTCTTATCGTAGAAATTATGATTTCACAAAAGATGGATCTTGTAACTCGTCTTCTATGTATTCAACCGACTATGTTTTCCTATTGAGGTGTCATAATTAAAATCATGAAAAACCTTGTTTTTTATTACCATCATCGATATGTAGCAAGTGCTGATATGAAGCTTTCATTTCATTCTTCAACCCATCCTAATATAACCGTTAGATTTCAGAGATCTCTTAAACTATTAAAAATAACCAATGGGGTTACCAGTGATACCTTGTTTTATTATTGATATTGAGCCTAGAACGAAGTTCCGCATTATTCCGAAAATTTCTCTCCTTTCATTCATAAACGCAAACATTATTGTTGATTGTTCTCAGCATTTAGTTGACGAGATTGCCCAAGATATAAATTAATAATACTTCTAAAGCCACATCGAAGACCTTTCAATTAAATAAAACAGAAGCTGATCTTCTTCTTTTTTAATTTCATTTATCAAAACAAAACTTTCTACGTGTATTATAGACGATAATTCCTATAATGAAACCAACAAATTATCATGCAGGTAATTTACATAAAAATAGATACGCATTCTTGTTATGTAAAAATGTTTCTGTCTTGATTTGGCTTGATTATCGATGAAGACATGATGCCCAATGAATACGATGTATAAAACATGACAAACGCAAACAATAAGGACAATGAAAAAATCTACTCAAATTATTCTGACAACGCCTCAAAGTTTTACTTTTTCCCAGAAAAACTCCTTTATAATTTTTTGCACTTTATCAGTCATTACTGCTATCCCAAGATATGATTGTCGATACGAGCATGTCTTTTATATCGTTCATATACACCTACAGATTCGTTGTTCTTATTTCAAGATAAGAGAGCATTGAAATTTGCAAAAATAAAAAAATTCTATTAATGTTTGCTTTTCTGTGCGAAAATTTTGCTCGACATTCGAACATACATTTCTTTTTTGAAGAGCATGTGTTAATGAACTTATAATTATCCTCCATTGACAGAGATTATATATCTGCAGGAATTAACAAAGGTTTCAAACCATTTTCAGATTATTAGACATATCGTTAGTAATATTACTGAGCAAATATTTCAACAATTTTATCTTCTAAAAGCATGCCTATTTCAATTTTAGCCTTTGTTTACATCGAACAACACATATGAATATTTGAGTAGGTTGAAAAGAAATTTTTCGAATTAAAATTTTCCGAATAACCGACAAACTAATAGTTTATTTTTAAAGTGCATTCCCTGTTATGCAAATCAATGTCGAACGAAGCATCAAATACAAAAGAACTCTTTCGTTCTTTTCTTCATAATTCAAAGCTCGACTACCACAAAGGCACAGTTTGAATGCAAAGAAAAAATGGCCGTTGCTACTTTTATTTTCAATAAATACATCTAGTGGTGAAATACTAATTAATCTTTGTTGCAACCTTGCGTTTCAATAACTGAAAAAAGCTAAAATAAAATTTCGTATTCTCACCTAAAAGAAAAAAAATGATTAGATAAATAAAATAAATAGTTGTTTGTTTGATGTTTCCATGATTAATAATCTTGATCAAAATATATTTGTTTATTTACTTTTCTTCCTACGATCAATGATCAATAAAAATTGTTATGTATAAAAATAATGAATGATAGAGCCGGAGACCGAAACCTGAGAGAATCAATAGCATTCTCAAATTAGGGTCTCAGGGTCAATCGAAACATTACGAAACCTTGCTGATAGAAGACAAATTGCAGATTTAACCTAGAATAGAAAATGATAAATTTTAATTTTAATAATCATATACAATATATGTTTGTTACTTTTACTCTCGAAAAGAAAACGAGTCTACGCGATAAGTGATGATGGTGTCGAGCAACTGACTGAGTAAAAAACAGAACACAACAAAAAAAAACACGGCTATATTTTTTTATTATTATTTTTTTCTCTCGCTTCTTTCTTTTTTAATTTCTACATTACTAGTATATTCAAGTTTATTCTCTTACATTAATTTTTGCGAACTCTTTTTCTATGATTTTACATTTCACTTAGCTTTAATTTTGGAAAAGAATCTTCAAGATAGATCAGCGCCAAAGAAAATTAATAGTCATTCTTTTGTTTTCATTAATCAGAAACTATCGAGCAAATATATTCCATAGGAATAATCGATAAAAAATATTTTTGTTGATCTAATCTTTTGTATTTGATTTATCATCAATGTTTAATTACGTGCATTCTATTAAGAACTATGACGTTCATGATAATGTAAAATTGAATGTAAAAAGTTAACCTTGATACGTACGTATGTATGGCGATAGATTTCATTCTTTTTCCAAAGAAAACAAAGCTTTATTAGCAAGCTTCTACTTTGTTCTTAAATAGTCATCGATTGCCTCATATGTTTTCTGTCGTGGAATTTTTCTTTTCCATCTCTCGAATGATATAAAAACGGCAAAAGTAGGTTTTCATCATTATCGCTGTGTTTTCCTCTCGTTTTTGTATTTGAAAGAACACAAAAAAGAGAACAGAGGGAGGGGGGCCGAGCACAGAAAGAAAAAAATATTATGATTAAGGGTATTCTTTCTTTTCTCTCGACTTCCTTTTTTTTTTTATATGATGTTTTTGTATATTCGTCTTTCTCGTGAATGCAAGACGGCGTCTATGATGCAGAGAAAAGAAAATAGTAAGATTTACAAAGGCAAAAATATTTTTTTTATGCAGACGTGGTTGCAATATATAGAAAGAGAAAAATAAAGAAGCCATCGTATTTACCGCAAAGAAAAAACGTCGAACTGTCAAAACAAGTAAACGCTCCTGCAGTAATCATCTGGTCGAGCGGTCGGATCTTTCATATAAGCGCGCACTCGCGCGCCGACATGCACGCATAGCGAAGAAAGACAAACAGGCCGTCAGTATGGCCTTGTAAGAAACGCAAAACAACACAGATGAACATATATTTATTTATATAAAACAGAGAAAAACGAGGAAAATAGCCAAAACAACGATTTCTATAGGAATCCATTAGATTTCTATGTTAAGAAAAATGTCAGCGCATTTTCGTTTTGATTATTTTTAATAAGCTAAGACGAAAACAAACAATCCAAGAACATATGACGAAAAGCATAAAATAAAAATATATGTATGGATGCGAATATGTCTAGGTTTTAAATAAAGATTTTTAGTTTTGTGAAGTAATTTATCAAGCGATTAGTACGACTCATAGTTTCCAATGTGAATCTTGTGCTTATTAAAAGAAAAGGAAAAATAATCAAGTTTCTGTCATTTGAGCCTTTTAAGTTTTCTACTAGTTATTGATTAAAACTTTGAATATGTAGTCAAAGTAATCAAAGTGCATATGGGATAGAGTTTCTTAAGCCTATATGTCAATATACTACGAATACAACTTCTATAATGAATGATCATTTTTCAATAGAAAATAAAGTTAAAAGTCTTGTTTTTTCCCTATGCATCGAAAATAGATAAATAGAGTAAAAGTAACTTTGTGAATTATTCATCCAACATTATTATGTCTTGTTCTCCGGGATGTTTAGAAACTAGTGTATAACCTAAAGGTACTATTCAATTATAGATGAGATCTGTTTACGATCAATATCAGACAGGATTTTTAACCAATTCACTCTCGGCTACACAAATCGGACGCTATTGACGTTTGACAGTCAACAATAAAATTTCATTTCATCTTTTTCTTTTGAAATTCACGATTCATTACTCTTTAAAAAGTTTTCATTATGTTTGAAAAATCAAAAACATCTATTAAAATTTTTTGAAGAGTCGATGCCGTTTTTACTAGAAACATTACCTTGTTCGGCGGCTTCTCGTTCGTTGACTTTCGTAACATTTGCGAAGAACAAATTGTGTTATGAAGTTGTGACGAACACACACACTTTTTAACTAATTCATCAGTTTCTTTGATTATTCAAAATAACCCTTGTGTTTGTTTCTTTGTCGCTATCCGTTACTTTTTTTTCTTCTCCTTCTTTTCTCTTCTCTATTTCTATTATTATTATTATTATTATTAGTTGTTGAGTTGCTCTCTATCGTTTGCACGAACAAGAACGAAGAGAAGCGATACTTGTATTGACTATAGCCAACCAATAGAAGAAAACCAGCTGATGCTCGATCAACAGCAATTGGCTGATTATGATGTTTTTTTCAAGAGTATGAGAATATATTTACGTATAATATGACGAAATTAGATCGAGTCAAAGAAGAAAAACTTAAAAAACATCAACATGGAAATTTTTAACGCAATCCCGAAATAGTCCCATTCCTAAGAGAAATCCACGTGCACTATTGATTTCATGACAAGTTGTTTCTTTCAGATAAGTACGAACATGAACTAGAAAACCAAGTGTAAAACTTTCATCATTTTTAAATATAAATGGTTACGTGGTTAGCAACGATTCGTTGGTTTTTTTCTGTTCGAATATTTTATTCTATCGTAGAAATGTTTTACTCACTAGTCTATATATTTAACTATTCATACGGACCAATCAATGACCGGAATACAGCAGACATTGCTCTTAATATTATCGAATTTCGAGTGAATATACACTAGAGATTAGTTACGTATGTTGTTTTTTTATATTCTAGCAGAGAAAGAATTTTATCAAGTTTTTATCCTACTTTCCCTTCATAGAATTCTATTTGAAAAGCTCTCGTATTAATAACGATATAATTGGCGGCGCATTACACATGTTGACAGTCAGCTGGTTATCCTTGAAAGTATTGCGTCGGTTGAATGAATAGCTTCTATTTCAGTCCTAGGAATTATTGGTGCAAAAAGGCCAAGATATAATGTCCTAGGTGTTGTGAAATAATTTATTGAATAGATGTCATGCGATACTTTTTTATTTTTATTTGACTAATGTTTTTCTTTTCGGTCAAACTAACATAATTTTCTTAAGAACAAATATTTTTCTTTTGAAATTTTGTACAGATCGAAGTAATTAACTTTTTTGATGACAAAATAAAATTTAGAAAAAATACCCGTGGATCATTCTGTAAAATTTAATTCTTATTTCTATCGAATAAATCATAAAATCTTCTGATCTATTTTTGTTTCAAAAAATGTCACTAAAGATAACGATGTAAAGCATTAGGTTATATGTTTGATCGATTTAGAAAGAAAACTTAAAATTTTTAATTTATTTGTCAATAGAAAAAATAAATGATAACATAATATTGGAATAAAATTCATTAGTTTTGTGTCTAACTGTGTTTTTTACTTACTGTATATTCTTCTTTTTAAATATATCAATTGATGTCATCAACAATCTTTGTTGCTTGACAAATACACTGTGTTAAGGTTGAATATAAAACTGCAAATGTAATCGTGTTCTTTATTGTTGTTGATCTGGAATGAGCGAGACATAAAGAGAGAGAGAGAAAGAACTACTGACTGCTGATTACGTTCTGTCGCAATGCTGAAAGCTCGTCTGTTTCTCTCGATGCCTTTATACTTGCAGTACTCAACAACAACAACAACAAGAACCCTTCGTCTCTTTCCTCTCTCTCTCTCTCGTTTTCATACCCCGGGCTACTGCCTTGGCCGTCGACGGATAGACAGAAAACATTTTATACTTCTATATGTAACTTTGTTGTTTTCGTCGCTCGCTTTTTTCTTTTTCTTTGCTGTGTTTTTTCATCTCTTTCAGCATCAAAAAAGAAAAGAACCAGTTTGCCTTGACACAGCATCTGCCTGAAGAGAAATATTCGTAATTTAATCGTATTCGCCTTTTTTCTTCTTTGCTCTTCGTTTCTTCTTTTTTTCTTATTTGCTTTGCCCTCGTCATCGATTGTGTTATTACAGAAAAACATGTGTTAGAAGATCGAAGCTAAGGCAAGAACACAAACGAACCTAAAGTTCTCCTTGATCTTTCAGACAACAAGAAATTTATAAACAAAACTGCATGTCTGCTCTAGTTGCTGTTTGCAGTATAAACTAAAAAACTACATCGAGCTAATTGGTCTTCATCGGCCTGATGATTGAGTTTCTTTTTAATTCTTTGTTGCTGTTGTATGGCTATGACAAAAATAAGAATATTAAAAAAAAATGTAATAATTTTCTTCTTTTGCTTGTACGTCGCTTTGACGACGTTGATTCGGACCAAGAAAAACAACAAGATCGACATGTTGCGGTAAATGATAGCGAGAAAGAAAACGAAGTACACAGCTGCATGTAACATGTATTTTTTTCTTTTCTTCGTACCTCGATGTTTTTTTGCGAATTAGCGTTATTCCATCAACTTTTGTATAGTCATTTTTGTTGAGCTTACACTTATTGAAAAATTCGGTTATCTCAATGTTAAAAGGCAACATGTTATTTCACATGAACAAAAAATAATATATTCATATATACAAATGCATCAATGGTCGAGAAGTCGTTCTTGAAAATCAAAACGAAGAAGTGAGTTCCTGAGTAACCAGTCTAATGTATACGAAAGCATTTTAATTCATTAAAAGTTTAATTATAGTAATGAAACTACTAGTAATGCTAGAAATGTAAAGTAATGTATTTCTTATTTAAAACCACAAAAAAAAGAAATCTTAATTGGCACGTTTTGTCAAAACAATGCATGTTTTAATATAGATTTATGAAAACAAAAACGAGTACTCTCTTTATAGTTTACGAGGCACAATTATTTGGTTTTGCCATTCTTTTCAACTTGAATACAAGAGCAGGTTTTTTCCTCGTATTTATTTTGACATGGAATTAGTTTTGTAAGACTAACATAACATCATGAAAGTATCGAGAGACTTCTATCGATGTTAAACGAACTCATAATCTACCATCGATTGCATATTGAAAAGTTCTTAGCTATTTTTAGATTAGTTTTTACACAGAACCATGATATGTGGATAAATAACAAGACCTAGTAGCTTTAAGAAAACATGTTTCGATAGACCCCTGAATAAATTCAATTTGTTTCTTTCGTTGAGAAGAAACAAGTGACTATTGAAAAGTCTCGCTTAAAATAGATATGCGCATAGAGATTTGTTTTTCGGTTCAATATAGATAGGAATGCAATACATAAAAAAGAAACAGATTTTCCATTTTAATCGATAATAAATTAGACGGTTGTCAAACATTCTGATCATGTGAAAAGGAAAACAAATGCTTGTTGTTTTTTTCAGGAAAATTAAATGCACAAGGCAACTTGTAATTAATAATAATCTATTCTCTATGTACGTTATCTGATAAATACATAGTAGACAAGCAAGAAAACACATTTATCTTTTTCAATATTATGCGGTTAGAAAACAAAAATTAAGATTTCCGGTTTGCTAAACTAAACTTGAGTATCATCATTTGATACATAGATTTTATTTAGAATATATTTAAAAAAAAACAAAGGAAAGATGATATTTGCATTGTGTTAAAGTCGAAAAAGAACAATACTAGCATTAAAAAAATATTAAAAAGACTAGAGGTACAATGGTTTTATTAATAAACCTATTAAAAAAAAAGATGCCAAAAGTAGATTATGCATTATATATAAACATGCTGAAATTTATAAAGAAAAAAAAAGGAAAAATATAGCGCCGCATAATAAATAAGGGAATACAAATGATCTACAAGAGGAACTCATTTCAACGGTAATGCGTTTTATTTTATTCAAAAATTTTATGAAAAAATATTTTATCGACTTCTTCAATTATTATTTTCGTTGAGATCTGATGTTGATGCACTTGGTTCCGAAGGTTTCATATCCATTGCTGGCTGTGGAATTTTAGGTGGTGTCGTCTTTGAACGTTTCTTTGGCTCTATTGCAACAGTTGATGCGTCCGTATTACTTGGTGATTGATACTGTGGTTGACTCTAGATAGACTCACAAAATAATAATTAAATTCGGAATAAAATTCTACGTGCCACTAAGATAGGTGCAATGTGCTAAAGCATAAGCAAGATGATTAAAGCAATAAATAGCAATATTAAAACCAATTAAATTGGTTTTTTATTTTTCACAACAAAAAAAGGTATAAATACAAACACACACAAACAATATAGAATAGCACGACTAGAAAAACAGACACGATAAAGAACAAATAACAAAAATCAATACTCTTTAATCTTTGTATTTATATATTAGTATCATTCTCAATTATATAACGAAGAAGAATAAGTAGAAAGAGCAGCGTGATTTTGTACAAAGTGCAACTGATTTATTCGCCACATTCATAATAAAATACCTCATGATGATCTCGAATAGGTGGCACTGGTTTATTTCCTTGAAAAACAATTTGGTTTGCTTCAAAAGATTTTGCTTCAAGATAAGGATTTCCTATATCACCTTTTATATCATTCTTCCCTAAAGCTAAAGCGGTTTGCTGTTGTTGCTCTTTGATCTCTTCATAGAAATTATCAATATCGCAATTTATTGCATGCGAACGAGATTCCGCTTGATCGATCGGCTTAATAAGCGATTCACGGTCGGATAGACCATCATTTGTTTGATGTATGATTATTGATGATGTTGTTGATGAAGCTGAATTTGGTCGATTATGACCATTAGTTGATGATGGTGGTAGTATTGCTGGTGATGATGAACTTAAATATGGCTGTTCAATGTGAAGATTTTTTTGATGATGATGATCATCATCAGGCGATGTTGTTGATAAATTAAGTCGTTGACGATGATCATCATCACTTTTTAGATATCGAAGACAACGGCCACGGTGACGTCTACAATGAATTATTGTAAAATTTAAAATGATGATCAAAGTTTAACTCACTTCGAAATTCGAAATATAATGAATATAGTAGCTATGACAAGTAAAACCAACAGAAGACCGATTATGCATCCAATAAGAATTCCTATAAAAAAAACAATTTACCAAGTTATTGATTAAATAATAGATTTCATCGTTGTAGATCGATTTGAAAAAAAAAACAAGAATCTCAAGGGATACTTTTGTATTTATTATTAAATTTAAATAATCTAGCAGGCGGTCGCATGCACAGGAAGTTATTCTGTCCGGAACTCGAAAAATTCGATTGTTGGATTTTTAGTTCTAAGTCATTGTGATTTTTTGATTAGAAATGCAGTCTTTCCGACGGAAATTTACGAATCCGGATGCCAGAATCATTAGTCTAAATCTCTGTGAGAAAAAACAGTACAGATCGCATTTAGTATAGAAATGTTTTCTAACGCATTTGCAAAATCACCATATTTATAAGTCAACAACAATCGATAAAATTTATCAATCTCACGAAAATATGTTGCAATTGAATGGCCTAACTTTGTGTAACAGCTGCTTTATTGTGCGGAAAATAAAAGGCCATATCTCCCAATCAAAATAAACCCTATGCTCTAATTTTCAGTGGATTAGATAGGAACGAATTTTATCAAGTGGTCTGTTTTTTTCTCGCTCTCCATTGCATTGGAGAACACAAATATATATTTTATAACTGATACTTTTCCATTGAAATATATTCAACATACCCCAATCTCGTGTTAATGGTGTTTTTCCTCGTCGATCATAACCATTGATATCTTTTTCCGGTTCAAGAATCAACGGTGCGTATTCTGATATTCGTGAATCGACTAGAATAAAAATAATTATAAGTGAAACTCTTATATAATCATGTTTACTTTGAAAATAAAGTAGAATGTTTCCGCCACCAACATGATTTGTTTTCAATTCGAATTGAACTATTTTATCATTATTTTGATTTGTTACATTAATATCAATTAATTCGTTCCGTGCTAATGTTTGCACATTATTTGATGATCGTATGTTGAATTCATGAGAATATTCAATTGACTTTTCGAGCATAAACAATCGGAAACGTGATTCACGCGGAACAACTAACTGTTTTTTACATGTTAAATATTGACCTAATGCTTGCGGATAATTAGGTGAATGTAATAAACCACGATCAACAGATATACGTTCGGGTATATCTGTTGAGCAAATATCAATACGAGGAAGGTCGTCAGTAATACCACCACCTACAAGAAAAAGAGCGACAATTAACACAATCTGTATAAGGTTCTTTTAGTTTATTCATTGTCAGGCACGTTTCTTTCGTTTAATCCTGTGTGCAATATAAGGAAGTAGCTTATATATAACAGTGAAATGTTATTGATACAAGATAAAAGGTCACATATCAATAACGTCTGCCACCGTGTATAACAGAGGCATTTGCCAGTGCTGAAATATCTTTCTCGTGTCGGTGACAGAGCTGGATAATTCATGAAATGCATGATATAGATAGAAATTCGACATATGATATTTCATAGATCAGCATGTTCTAAAATGAATACGTTACTCATAAGAAACACAGATGGATAAACTAGAAATAAATATTGTGTACGCGCACAAAGCAATTAGAGGAACACTTGAATGAAACCTAATAAAATCTTGCAAAAGAAAAACAAACTCATCTAACTAGCATGATCTTGCCTAGATTTCTACTCTCTACAATTCAGCATTATTCTTTTATAGTAAAATATTCACCTGGAATACATAAATATTCTACCATTGAAAAATTTGATGTTATTCCATGTTGACAATCTTTTAACATCGGCCGTTCATTGAATCTAATTTTGCATTGATCATCATTCCCATCTCTTATTTGACTATCGCAAACACCACGATATGCATTTGGCACATTAGAATTACAAATTGTAGGTGTATCTTTATTGCATTTAAAGCGATTTTTATTTGATTCATCTTGCTGTTTTATACTAATTCCAATAGATGCCATTTTAATATATAAACGATAATTTTTTTCACATGACAAATTAATATCGCCTAATCGCGCACGACGCTGTGTTGATGCATCACATAAATAATCTTTTTGTTCTTGTATAACAGGTAAACAACGATAGGTAACAAAAAATCTTTTTGTTGAACCACATGTTGAATTAATGTGAAAATGCAAATTATTTGTATCTATATTACACGTTCGTTTGCGATTGCATGCAAATAAAAGTGTATTTTTATTTTCTATATGACATAAAGTTGTACCACGACATGAATTATCAGTCGTTGATTCATAAACAACATCTTCAATATCAATTGTATAACCGGGTAAACATGCTGGCAATGAACTCGATATTTCATTTGTAGATTCTGTACATATCCATGATGTTGGATTTGTTTTATATGAGTAAGTTATTTGAATAATAAATAAAAAAATCACACTATCAATCAACATTTGTCGTTGATGAAAAAAAAACAAAAGACATAAATATAAAGCAATGTAACGGAAAGACAAACGAATATTTTCATTGGTGGAAATTTCGACCAATGGAATTATTTCTTTGAATTACTATGGTAAAAGTAATGATAATGGTGACATTATCGATTGAACAATTTTTTCTTTCTTGCAGAGTCGATATGGAACGAAATGTAAATGAATATAGTGAACTATTTTATCATTGTGTACAAGTATTAAATGAATATAATAATGATATATCGGAAGAAATATTTTTACAAGAATATTTTCAAATAAATAAAGTATTTTATTTTGCTATTGAATTCTCTTTTTCTTTTGAAAGACAAAAGAAATTTTTTTTGTCAATGCAGGTTCCTGACCAAGCATTTATATCGACTATCTTATTTGATTGTAGTCGACATGCAGCATTACTCAAAGCAATGATGGTTATTTTCTATAAAAACGATGGTAGCCATGTAAAAAAATCTGAACAAAATATTTTTAAAGGTTTTATCATTTTTGTTTCTCTTTAATTTGAGTTAGATTTAATTTGCTGTTTAGTTCTTATTTATATGATCATTTTTCAAATTGAAGCAGTTGAGTTTAAACTGATAAGAGGATTTATTAATTCAGTACAATTATTTCAAATGCATCAGGTGAACAAATCAAATTAAATTCGAATTTATCCAATATTTTTCTTCACCGTACACGATGTTTTGATTTTCATTCACAATTCTTGTATAGTTTGCTTGAAAAAAAGAGTTGGTGCTTAAACTCCACTGCTGATTGTTTTCTTTTTCATTGTGAATCTCCTGAGGATATGAGATCATTCTATCAGAACTTGGACTTTTTTAATCATTGCAAGAAAAAAAAGTAGAGTCAATACTTCAGGGGGAAAACGAATGACTTTGAACAAATATTGATCCTTCTATTCTATTGTTGCATGAATAGAAAAATTGACTTCATCAATGATCGAAGACCTCAGGAAATAAAATTACTTTCAGACGAGTCTGAGGAAGCAGGTTTTTTCCTTCAGTCTTCACGGAAAAATTCGGCACAAATTTCTAGCCTATAGATTTCAATTCGTTTTTTAGATCGTGCTTCACAAAATTCTGACTTAAAATTCACTTTAAAAGAACAGAGTCGATTTCCAGAATATAATACCGAGAATGTTGATCATTCTCTAGCACGTCTGATATAAAAAAAATGATCCTGTTGTAAAAATAGCGAAGAATTTTTCCTAATTCTAGAAGTCCAAGGTCTGATTGAGCTATCTTATATTGTCGTACGATTCACAACAAACAAATAAGAGGAGATACTACCTTATGGTAAAGTTACCGTTTTCATCTATCTAAAATTTCAATATTATTTCTATTCAGTTTATGGAATTTCTTACCAATGAAGATTATGGTACCATTATTAAAAAGGAAAGTATGAAATTTTACGACGCAGATTACATCAACGAAAAGATTGTTCGAGTTCTGGACAAGTACGCAAAATATAATCTAGATTTTTATTTGTGTAATCTCTTTGTTCACTTTTCAAATAGATATCGGCCAGCTTTCCGTTCTATTTTACTTGAAATTTCCGATAAAATGGAAGGACGCACAGCAGCACGTCAACTACCAGAACCGACTAAAGCAAAACCATTTAATCTTACTGCACCGAAAGAACGTATTCCACCTACTCCGAAACCTGTTAGTAAATAAAATCTATCGAGCTCGATTTGCATGTTTCATTGACTTTAGATACCGAAACTAGAAAGAAGTCGACCACCACCAAAATCAACGTACGAATCGTCAACTGAACAAATTGAATTAGAAAGAATACGTGATGAAAATCATCGACAGGGTTTACATAAATTAAATCAAGTACAATCATTATCGTTGCATTTTATGCAGACCGAAAAATCGAAGAGAGCTCAAATTAAACAAGCACAAATTATTGAGGAAAATGAAAAAAATCTTGAATTTGAACCTATTCGAGCAAATCCACCGCCGAAACCACAGGTTAGTTTGTTTTCACAAGACCCGCTAATCAAACAATCTTATATATATTATAGACAAATAAAATTCCAGTTAAGCTAAACGTCGCTGCAATACTTAAAGAAAATGAGATATACAAAAAGCAAGAAGAAAACGTTCGTCAACATTTGCTTGATCTCGAGGCTGGTGGAAGAGAATCGCACGAATTTTTTCAATGGCAAGAGACAATGCAAAAGCAAGATTATGAACAACAAATAAATGCCATTGAACGAAAACGATTAGAAGGAAGAATAAGCTACGAAGAAGCTATACTAGCACGGCAACGTCTAACCGATGAAAATCGACGAATAGCCGATGAAATTAGACGACAAACACAGGAGGCAATTGAAATTCATGTTAAAGAAAAACTGAAAGAAGAACAAAGAATGAAGTAAATGAATAGATTTAAGAAATAATGAAATCGATTCTTTGTTTAGACAACTAGTCGAAGAAGTTGTTAGTGGAAGAGAAAATGCCAAAGCAGCACAACAAAAACTTCAACAATATAAAACAGATTTTGTTAAACAATATAAAGAAGAAATAAAACAATTAATGAAACAAGCACTTGAAGAGGTATGAAAAACAAAGCAAGATACAATATTTAAGAGCCGGCGGCAAGTTTTGATTCCAAGAACTTATCTATGCGAAATTTTAAAGAAAAACCGGAACGTTGAGTTCAAAACTATCAGCTATCCTTTTTTTTCTAAAAATTCAAGTAGTCACGATAGGATGAATATGCTTTAAATCCGTAGTTTCGAACTCATCTCAAGTCGCCCTTCTCGTTTCATATGAATTTGTCGTAATACATTGCTCAACATCGTCACAATTGTATATTACGCTTAGACTATTTTTTTTTATACTCAGAGTCGGCTTGGCCTTCGTTAAAATTTAACGGATTTTAATTTCAAAGGTAAAGCGAACACTCAATTAAAAAATCGATTAAGTTCAACTTCTTTTTCTTTGGTATCCTACGAAGCCATATGAGCAAATTGCAAAGAAACCTCTCGTGTAGTCCTAAATAACTTTTTGATCATATTTGTGTTCAATCAATAGGTAATCTATATATATATATATACATATAAATATCCTTCTTTTCAGTATAAAATGAAAATCAAGCATAATAAACACGCACACAAAAAAAAAGAGAACGAAACCGTCTCATTATATTGTTACACGTGTAACGAGATGATATTCATATGGTAAGAGTATGTCTGTAGGTTCTAGTCTTCTTTTCTTTCCCACGGCCAAATTTACTTCCTGTGAAAACGCATAAATCTCACCAGAAGTCTATTTCGGTAGTTCAATGAATGACACGGACTCGTCCAGTCTTGCACATTTAACTAAACTTAGTATTACACATAGGAATTGACTATTGAAACTAACATTGCTGAGAAATGTCAGTGTTCTTCTTCTTCTTTTTATTAGGCTGAAGCCGAAATGCGACAACGTGCTGAATTAATCCAACAGATTCGAGCTTTTGAATTACTACCCGTCGATCGATGGAAACCTGTTGATCGAACATCGGTCCCTGGCTATGGCTTCCACGATGAAATGTCTATAGCTGAAATACGTGAACGCCTTGAATTATTAAAACTCGAACGAGAAAAAGAACGTGAACTACGACGCGATCAAATCGTTAGAGAAAAGCAAACCAAAGAAAAAATGCTAACAACTACAGTACAAAGTATAGCTAAACGTCGAAGTGATTTAACAACACAAGCAGCTATGAGGTAAAACAAAATGAGTTTATTCGATAAACTCAAACAAAACTCCTTGTTCGATTGTTAGAAAACGAAGTAATATAAGTGCACCACCACCAGCTGTTGATAAAAGTAATCCAGAACTTGAACAATTAAAAACCCATTTAGAACTAAAACGAGCTCAACGTCTATCGAACCAACAACAACGAGAAACTCTTCAATCATGTGGAACATCACTGAAAGCTTCTAATTCATTTGTAGTAAGAATTTTTCTTTTAGAATTAATCATTTTCTTTTTCTTCTTCCATACATCTAGAGATCATCGAGTGAATGGAATCGCCTTGAACAAGTCGAAAAAGCCTGTGATAAAGCACAAAAACGTACTGCACCGTCTCTTATTGCATGATAAATATTTATTTTTTATATAGCTTTTTAAAATAAACTTTTATTTTCTTGTAATAAATAAAAACAAAAACAAAAAACTTAATGAAGTCATTTTTATAGATCATGGAGCGATTACGACGAAAATTTTTTAAATTAAGAAAACGCGCTAAATCAACAGCTAGTGGTAAAATATCTCAATAATTTTTCTTTCCATTCGTTTTTTTTTCGTTCAATTTTTATTTTTCAGTTTCATCAAGCAAAAAAGGTGATGATGATGAAATTTATCTAGAACCCGAATATGATGAAACTTCAAATATTGCTATACATTTTGATGCTATTTCGGAAGAACTACTTAGTATTGCAAAAAGATCGGTAGGTAAAATAAGATAACTGAAAAATGGGGTTCGCGAAATATTCTGCGTACGCTACGACTGCAAGGAAGTTGCTATGCTAGCTTTTCTTAGGGATCGTATGTTCACCTGAGTGAATGCAATGCCACTTGGGTAAAATTGATCTATAGGGGAGCCTTGGGAAAAGAGCAATCGAATCATTTCAGAAGAGACTTCGTAGGAAAATTTTCTTTCTTTTATTCTAGTCTCATACAATTCGTTTATCGAAAATTCGTGATGATCTCCTAATTGTAAAAACAATGATAACACGACGATTGAATGAAAATTCCAAAGAACTATATAATGCCAATAAAAAAATTGATTCATTAAAACGTCAATTTAACAAGCAAACCAATGATATTGACCACGAAGGTTCATTAAGTACACGATACAATCGTTCTTTCGCCAGCGACCACAGCGTGGCCGATGTGAGAATCATTCTCACAACGTAAATAGACGCAGCTTGTGCGTGTAGATATCTAACACAAAACAAACATAACAAAATTCACCCTAAACAATTTTGTTTGTGATTAGAAAAATCTTCAATATTGTTTAAATTCTCTCGCATTATAAACTCTCTTTGTCTTTTGATAGTCAGCATCATGTTATTCAATATGGTCACCAGCTAATAGTATATTAAGTTCATCTGTCACAACTCCAACATTTCGTCGACGTATAGCAGAAGTATCCGTGTCCAACATGAATTATTCATCAATAATACAAGAACATTTTGTTTATATATATCAACAATTATGTTCGAATTGTTCGAAATGTTCATGTTATCAAACATTTATACGTAATCATATTGAATTAGAATATTTATCTATTTGCTCACATAATGAACAATTGAAATGTGAAAATGATCTATTACAACGTTTGCTTGCTGATTGTAAATATTCATATGAAAAACAATATGTTTTATTTAGTCAATATGAACAATATTTAATTGAATATGAAAATTGCATTCAAATACAATATGAACTTATAAAATCGTTTCAACAATTAATTGATCGTTTTCAAATAACATTCGACAAACGAAAACGTGATGATGACAATCATGAAACTCATATCTATCAAAAAATTAGCGATCTTACACCTGTAGGAATACATCAAGACGCTGAAAATACGTAAGTTTCGTTTGTAGAAACAGAATGAAAAAAATATTATTTCAGACCACCTCTGGTGGGGATCGAACCCACGATCTTTGGATTAGAAGTCCAACGCGTTAATCCGCTTCGCCACAGAGGCTCTGCAGCACCAATCTCAGAATACGATGCCGAAATGTAACGAATTCGTCAATTAAATTAACGAAAAACTCGAAAAAAATTTTTTTCATGACTCAAGCCGAAAGATAACAAATCTTATTTTTCGATTTCGATTTATAGGAAAAAGTTTTGATAAATTCTAATAGCAGCCATAATACATATATGCAGTTATATCTTTGTTTTTTTGTTCCCATTAGAACACAGCTCAGAACCATTATACAGTTCCTTATTGTGTTCATATGAGAATGATTTCTATCATATTTTCTTTTCCTAGTGAACTCTATCGTACGATATCTGTGCTACATGAACAATGTCAACGATATTTATCTCAATTACCACGACGAGCACAATTATTTTCCTATTCTCAAGAACAGTTTCGACCTCCGCCGAATGTTTCTGGTATTGTTGATGTAGCTGATTTGGAAATTTCAATATTACTTGTTGATGTGTTAACATTAAAACATGAAAATATTGAGTTACGTTGGACAAATGATCGTCTATTACGTGAGAAAAAAGCATATAAAACCAAAATTGATTTATATGAATTAACAAATAAATATTTTATATTAAATAATAATGATAATATTTTAACAAAGAATTCTGATAATGAACTTATACAACGTGAAAAAACTCTTCGCTTATATGTTTATCGTTTATATGATTTACTTCAGACAACATCAAAACAACTCAAAGAACGACAAGTCCATTATGAAAATCTTATCTATCAATTTAAAATACGTCATCGAGAACTAATCGAACATATTCGACGAATAGAACAAACTAAAAAACGTAACAAATGAAAAATATGAAATTTCGTGTGCTTTGTTTTTGTGTGCAAAAAACTAGGATTTGTTTGTTCATTATCAAAGACATTTCAATAATTAATATAACTAATACCGGTCACTGAATGTGATAAATTTAGTATATTTGCACTGTTTGATATAATAAAATAGATATAGAACAGTATAATAACAAACATACAAAAGTCTTTGCCCGATTGATATTTAAAAATAAATAAGAAAATGATTACGATCGGCATGAATTGAAAGTTTTCATTTAAAAACAAAAATTAGGCTAAGACAAAAAGTTCTCACGAATTAGCAGGAACTACCGAAACCCTTAGAAATCTAGAAAAGCTGATCAGAAAATGAGAATTCATGAGCGGAATGTGATCTCTGTTTCAATATAAAAGAAAATTGCAAGTTTATGGACGGGAAAGGTAAGATCTTCATCGTCAACTGCAACTTTGAATACAAAACGCAAACTCTATGAGTAAGATGGGTGCGCTGAAGAAGTACATTATATGCTTTCGGGTGCTGTTGACCTCTGGGAAAAAGTGCAGCACGATTCATCCATTCACATAAAACACAGTAAAAACTCAAGCTCAAAATTTTATCATACTCAATTCGTATCATCTATTCAAAGTTCACAGATAAACATATATAGCAAAATGTGATGTTTTACAAATCATCTGTCTCCAAAGATATACACTGAAAACAGGTGGGTGTAGATGTGAGGTGATCTGTTAAACAAATCGAGATAAAATTCCATCTATAAATCAGCAGTAACGATTAAGAATAGCGACAAACATTGAAAATTGAACAATAAATTCCTCCTATTCGTTGTCATTCAATTACTGGGCTATTTTGAGTAGATATATTTTTTTAAATCTATGTCGTGTGTTATTTCAACGAAATAGAACAAGTAAGTTACACGGTCGATTGTTATTCTGCTTTTATTACCTTGGTAAAACGAAAAACAAATGATAAGATAATGAAAAGCATATCAAACAATTGTTTTGAGTGTTGTTAACAGTTTGTTTTGTATTCTTCTTCATTTTATGCACGTTTTTTCTACTTCTGCTATAGCGCGACCTATACACGTACTGAGATACATATAGAGAAAAAGATGAAGGACAGACGACAAAAACAAAATTCATGGCATAAATTGCTACAAAGAAAAGATAGAAAAAGAAATATATTTAGAATAACCCTATAGATAAACTCATACGCTCTGTTCATGTCTAATAAATTTATGTCAGCGCCACCAACAGGAGACGTGTCATCTATTTACTTTTGAAGTCAAGATATATGCTTCTTGCAAAATACATGTTATTTCCACTAAACAATGTTATCGAATAACAATACGAAAATGCATTCATCGTACTCATTGATGACCACAAGTGATACTTACATATGCGATAGTAATGATGAGGTAAAGTATTTTTGTATTTATTAGGACAGAATATCGAATGTTCCGCTAAGAACTTATTCATATATAATGATTCAGTTGGTCTTCCTTGCAGTAGTTCATTTACTGAAACGAGACTTGTTTTTAAATCGTACATTAACAAACGTCTATCGCAATTTGTAGAAAAGTGTTTGCTTGTAATTCATTGATATATTTCGATCCTTTCTCTAAGCTAATCGAATTGCGATATGCCATCTAATTAGATTTTTTGTCAAAGACTAATCGAATATCTGTTCGTCTGTTTTGAGTTAAAACTATTTTAACCACTGACTAATGGATTTCTCTCTATATCAATCGGACACTTAATTTTCACGACTTAGAATTAAAAATGTAAAACGACAGAGATGATCAATGAAATTTTACGTTCGTTTTGCCATAATTAAATAGTCAGAAAATGGAACTATTTATATTAACGACGAATTTTATGCTTCCTATGACATCAGTGCAGTTTCGACTCAAAAACTAATTTTCCCGATAGTCAATGGCGCACATTTGAATGGACTATGACTGTAGTCTGCCCATATTCACGAATATCATTTGATCGTTTGTAAAATTCGATTTGCAAACAATCAAAAACGATATATGATTTTTGAATAGAATCTATTTTTTGAGTATGAATAATTTTTTCAAAGATTGCTAAGCAAAACATTGGTTAGATTACCATATCAACACGAAAACGTTTTTGTATTACAGACTTTGCTAACTGTTACATCAAATCTTATTCATCGAAGTTCTCAACCAAATATTCATTTGCCAAATATTGTTATCTTTATTATAACGGTAGAAATTTCGAAAAACGAAATCCATTAATCTTATGTTCAAATAATTCTTTTAGTTCAATCAATTAAATTTTTGTCAATGCCAAAAAAGATTATCGATTGATTCTTCACTGCTATCATATTCATTTCTTGTTGGCTTAATAAATCGACTATTTAATTTACATTCAAATTTTCTAATAAAAACTAAACATAATTTCGTCATTACCGATGATTTTGAACTTGATGGTTGTATTATGAATCATGTCAATGAAAGCATTGTCGAACTTACTGTCGACCGACACGATAAACATCATCGACGTGCAAACGAAACGAATGCAAATGATAATTATGAATTAATCGAAACTGAAAATGATTGTGTTATAGCTACAATAAAATCTATAACTTTTCGACCGGAAACATTATTTAAGAAGGCAACAAGTTGGCTTCATAGTTCAACCAATACAACGGCGAATAAATGTTTAACAAAAAAAGAATTTCTTCAAATGTTAGATCATTCGAATGGTCGTTTATTAAATATACACACTTTCCGGCAACGTATATATGATAGTGGTTGTGAAGAATCTATTCGTAGTACAGTTTGGTATTATTTATTTCGAATCTTTAACGAAACAATGACAAATGAAGATAAAAATCAATATCAAATTAAAGTTCGCGAGCAGTATGACGCGTATGTTCGATAATATAAGTTTCTAAGAACTAAAAAATAAATTTTATTTTAGAATGAAACAAACTTGGCAAAATAAAAACGAATCCGAAATAATAATACTAGAAAATTTAATACAAAAAGATGTAACACGTACTGATAGTACAGTGAAGTTTTTTGATAATAAAAAGAATTTATCAAGACAAAAACTATTAAATATTCTTATGAACTATTGTATTTATCACCCAGAACCGGGTTACGTACAAGGTGGATTTATTCTTCTATTTCAGTAAATATTTGGTATAAATAATTTTTTGTCTATATAGGTATGACGGATATGGTTGCGCCTATTCTATATGTTATCAATGATGAACCATTAGCTTATGCTTGTTTTTGCGCATTAATGCATTATATGAGTCCCCTGTTTCATCCGGATGGTATTGCAATGAATCGTCGTTTAGATTTATTACGAAAAACTATTCGAGCTATTGATATAGAACTATGGCATAAAATTGAACAATGTGATATTGGTTTGTAGTTGTTTGTTTTAGCAAAAATCTTATTTGTTCTATTTCAGGTAATTTAATGTTTGCTTATCGTTGGTTATTATTAGATTGTAAACGTGAATTTCCATTCAAAGATATATCTCGTGTATTTGAAACATTATGGGCATCATTACCGATTGATCGATTTGAATTTACAAATGTCGATGATTTTTCTTCACTACCGATAGTTACCAGAAGACGTTTATCAACAATATCATCGGTAACAAATACAATATTATCATCAGGTTCAAATTCACTAACACCTGAAGATATTATTCCATCGGAACATTCAAGTATTGATGCTCATGATTCAGATTATCGTGAAGAACATAGCTCATCGGCATTCGATTTAACTACGAGTTATTCTAAACAAGAAAAATTGACCATAAAATCATCTATACCATTAGAGAGATGGTTAACAAATTTCTCTTCGATTGATAATGATAATGATTTTTCAGATATGTTTACAATATTTCTTTGTATGGCTATACTCGAACAAAATCGTTCATCGATTATGCATATATCAACATCAAATGTCGATAATGATGATCAGATCGGATGTTATTTTGCACGACTTGCAAGAAAAAATGATGCTCAACAAGCATTACAATTAGCAAGACATTATCATCGTCAATATGTTTTATTTCAAATGCGTATGAAACAATTATTATTAATAGCAAATTAATTTTTCTCGTCGTTCATATGTATATTTATGTCTCCAGTAAGCCAAGATAGATCTCTTTTTATTTCGGTAAAACTTTTCTTCCAATATTTTATACAGAATTAATGTTATTATAGTTATAACTCTCACCAGTTACTTCTTTTATTATTATTATTATTATTATTATTA
>OENM01001139.1:0-11773 GCA_900239745.1 Rotaria magnacalcarata | reverse complement strand
CCGGTTTATGTATCAGTTGCCAATCGATCTGTATTTAATTCAACGACTAGTGAATATCGTCGTGAACAATTAGACTCAAGAATTCCTATGGATTGCGTATCTGAATCTGATCAACAACGTACAACTATAAATAGTCCAGTAAATATACAAGATAATACCGACGCTATGACACCAACACCTGCCACAATAAACAGTATTCCAACAACAGCAGTATCCTACGTTGAAACACCATTTTGGTGTTCAATACTTTATTATGAATTAAATCAACGCGTTGGTGAAATATTTCATGCGTCACTAAATTCACTTGTTGTTGATGGATTTTGTGATCCAAATGCATCCGATAGATTTTGTCTTGGATCATTAACCAATGTTAATCGAACATATGAAAGTGAAACATGTAGAAAATTGGTTGGAAATGGTGTCAGACTCTATTACATTGGTGGCGACGTTTTTGCTGAGTGTCATTCGGATTCACCGATATTTGTGCAAAGTCCATGTTGTAATCAAAGATTCCAATGGCATCTAGCAACTGTTTGTAAAATACCACCACGTAAGCTTTTTTCCTCATAAAACAAAAATTCCATTACTAAGATTACATCGTCAGATTTGAATAAAAAAAACAAGTCATTCATCTGTCTCAAGAATGATCCGCCAAAATTTTTAATTTGTTTATTGTCTGATGAATGTGATGGGAAAAGCAATGAAGACCTCACACTTGAAATGGCTTATTAAGTGGGCGATGAAAGCAGTTTTGCTTACCATAGAAAGCATATTTTCAAGGACATTGTATAAAGGAAAAAGCCCTCCATATAAACATTTTACTTATTCATTAATATTCGGACGTATCGATAATAGGATCAGTGGACATATCTGTCTGAGTCTTTTATTTGAGACATCAATTAAAAAAAAAAAATTGCTTTATAAATAATGTCTCGGTTGCCTTAATTTTAATATCGAAAAACGTGATTAAGTACTTATTCTATTCTTAGAAAGTAATCACCATTGTTCGAATGTTTAGAAAAAGACATGTGCTCGCCGTAGTCGTTCTTCTAATTACAATGGAAATAAAATTTAATTTAAAAAAGCACCCAGGCGCAGTTTACGTCTTGAGATGCTCATTCAAGCAAAAAACACATTAAAGATGGATGAGGAATACTTCCAGGCAAACGTGAGCTGCTGTGCGGAAGTCATCACGAGAGTAGAAACAACTAAGAACATTTTCTAAACAAGCTAATAACTTGTTATTATGCGTATTTTTTACTTTAGGGCAATACGTTTGAGATGTGTATCAGCTAGTTTAGACTTTTATTATGAAAACTAGAAGAAAGTTTTTATTATTTTAGATTGTAATTTGAAAATCTTTAGTAATACTGAATTTGCACGGATATTATCTAATACAATTCAATATGGCTATGAAGCTGTGTATAATCTCACACGAATATGTGCTATTCGTATGAGTTTTGTGAAAGGATGGGGTGAAGAATATCGGTAAATATAATTTCACATCTTCTTTTTGTTTTTATCAAACACTCAATGGTTCTTCGAATATCGTGACAATGAATTTTCAAATTCATGAAAAACAAACTAAATATTTCGAGTTTTTTTTGCTAGTCAGCACCAACACAGAACTAACACTTACACTATGGTTGCAAAATATTCTATCATTAGACTTCATCTGTCATGAAAAAAGATGGATGATGACTAATGATACTATTGACATTCTTATTTATAGTTAGCTTTTATTCTGAAAATTTTAGTCGACGCACAGTGATGAGTACACCATGTTGGGTAGAAATTCATTTGAATGGTCCAATGCAATGGTTAGATAATGTTCTTCAACAATTACCAGCACTTGGTACTATGTCTAGCAAATAATTGAATGAAAATTATCTATTTGAATCACGCACTTTTATTTTATTTAGTCGCTTTTAGTATTGTATATTTGTTTATCTTTATCTATCGCAAAATTTGTATATATATACATATAGGAATATATATATATTTATCTGCAAGCATATTTTCTATTGAAATAATAATTCTAGATAAAAATTAATCATGGTCAACGTGCCAAAATTACGTCGTACATTTTGCAAAGGTAAAAATTGCAAGAAACACACTGTTCACAAAGTATCACAATACAAAAAGGGCAAAGATAGCGTTCATGCTCAAGGTAAACGACGTTACGATATGAAACAAAAAGGTTATGGTGGCCAAAAGAAGCCTGTCTTTCACAAAAAAGCCAAGACAACCAAGAAAATTGTATTACGTATGGAATGTACGGAATGTAAATTTAAGAAACAATTAGCTATTAAACGCACCAAACACTTCGAATTGGGTGCTGAAAAAAAGAAGAAAAATCAAGTTATCAGTTATTAAGCCAATTTTACAACAAACAAACAACCATTTTACCATCTATCACTACTATTATTACCATTTTTTCCTTGTTGTTTGTTGATATGCACACGCAAAAAAAAAGAATCTGTTATTTTTTATTTATGGAAAGACGAATAGTGTAACATCAAAATTCGTTTAGTGAAAAACAAAAACATCAATAAAATACAAATCCGATATTTGTTTTTTTCTAGATATTCTATTATTGATATAATTTATCATATATTTCCTTTGCAAAGGAAACGCTAGCTTTGAAACATCGTCTTATTACCTGTAAGTTTAGTTTTCTCGTGTAATCAAATAGAATACGCTTATTTAAATATTAATATTTACTAATATAATCGATCATGAGTTTGTGCCGATAGGTTCAATGAGTTTTCTTTTTCATAAATCTCTTTGTCGGCCGAGAATATCTCTGCCGGTCCGAGCTACTTGAGGATGATGACACAATTTCGCGGCTGAACAACATGATGTTTTTATGAGATATTTCTCCAAAAGCAAGTGAATCTGCCAATAGGACATGTTCTATGACCTGTTCTTTTTGCAGTAGAATTAATTATAACGTCAACAAGAAAATGTCAGATCGTGCAGCTCTTTTATTTTGAAAGTCGAGAGTGACAAGTAGAGAGAGCTTCTTGAAAAAGATGCTTTTTATTTTTGCAATAACAAGTTGTCATTATAAAAATAAATTAGCATTTCGACAAAATTCTCCTAAGTGCTACTCGCCTTTTTCAGATGATAACATAACCACATTCTCTCTGTCAGAGTCTATCATACTCTACTCAATCAATATAGCTTGAAGCCTACATCAGATTGAAGCGCTTCTATTGGACGTGGCCAGGGCGGAAAAAGAACCCGGGTTGTCAAGCTTTATAGGTTAATTTAACTTTTCTTTGTTCGTGCAAATTCCAGTCGTAGAATTTCTCGACTTTTCTAGGCCTTTCTTTTGTTAAAACAAAGTTTGTCGGAGCATTTCATCGTCGATAGTTTCTATTATTATAATGTTCAAATGAATAAGTCTTGACAATCATAGACAAATATTAGCTTTTGAAATAAGCCGGTTATTAATTCCACACATAAACATGAAGATTAAAAACAAATGTATATTATGCTCGTGATTTTCAAAACTTGTAAATAATCATTTGAATATAAGATTATTTGGAAACGAGAAAAGAACAGGTAGGCAGATGATGAAGGATAAATGTCGTATCATTGCACATTTCTTTTTCTTTGATCCGTATACAATGTCATATATATATACTGGAAATAGATGTCAAGATGAGCATAGCATCATTTAATTAATTGAGTATTCTGTTTGAAAATAGATCTTTTTTTCTTGAAATGTAAATTTTTAATGATCTTACAAGCTACTGTTGTATGGCCAGCCGGCGAACATCTCTTTGCCCTCTCATTTTGAGAAAAGTTTGTTATTCTGTTTTTCATTACTATCAATGCAACATGCCAAATGCATGTCTGAGCATAAGTCTATCTACGTTCTTATTGACACAAAAATACGGGTAAAAAAGAAATAGTAAAATATGACAAGTATTTCAAGGTTTTTCTTTGTTTGCGGTTGAGACACGCAACTTCAAAACATAATCTTGTTATAGGCAATAAGGAACAAAAAGCAGGCAGTCTATTGTCCGCTTTTAGTACAAACCAAAATCTATTCCTCCTTGACAAAACGTCTCCTGTTACTTATAAGTTTTCCTTGATGAAAACATCGAAAGAAACTAAATTAGCAAAAAACCAAAATAGCACTTTTCCCTCTCACTCTAATCATTACGACTTTCTCTTATTAGTCTATGTTGATCCAATTCTTTAGAAGAGGAAGAGAAAAATGTACTAAGAAAAACTGAAAACGTCTCAATTACAACTAATTAAGATAGGAAAAAAAAGAAGACATGGTTTACTATATCATTATTACTTTTACTATATTTTAAATGCGCAATATTTGTTATCTTAAATCCTAAGATTTTCGCCGAATTCTTTTATTTGTAGTAAATCAGTATAAAATATAAACGATATCCATTCCTGTGTGTGTTTATTTGTAGATTAGAAGTAAAGTTAAAAAAATAATGTCAAATACTTCATCAGCATCGAATCGAGTGGCATCTTTTATAAATTCCGTACGAAATCGACGTTCCGTTTCGCCGGTAGTTCAACGTTTACTGGAACTATGTGTTCATTATCAACAACAACAACAAAATAATCAAAATAATCTGGCATCTCCATCGTCATCAAATGTGAATCCAATCGATTTAAATGAACAATCCATAAGAAAAATCAAGCATCTATTTAAAAAAATCCCAAAACCGAGACGCAATAGTTCGATTGAAGAATTAGAACGAGCTGTTCTACATAAAGATTCAAGAACACGATGTGTTACTATACGAAAGTGAGTTAACAACTAATGTTCTAGCACTCTACAGGCAGCGATTTATTATGACCTAATGTCGGCATAGTAAGCAACAAGAATTCATACAGATTATCAATCATACTCCATATTTCCCAGAAGACATGAGTAGCATATGCCTTTGATAAATAGATTTCTTTTTATACATAGTCATAAACTACGAGCGCTGTTTCAGAAGAAGAAAATTTTAGTCATTTTAATGTCATCAATGTTTAGTCTTGTAAGCGGAGCTCTGTTTAAAAATAAGCTTGACTTCTTAATACTGACATGCCCACGACACACATTCACCGACCTATCCATTTGAACACGTAACAATTCTCAAGCGTAGAAATTAGATTGCACCTACGATATGATCCCGCATTAAAAATCTCGACTTTTGCTTCTTGTAGGTCATCTGATGATACGCATGAGCAATCGTCAAGATTAAATCCGGTAATTGAATCTTGCCGCCTTTGGCGTTGGTCGGATTTATTAAATCAAGATGAACTTAAACCTGTTGACTATTGTCCAAATGCTGTTCATTATGGACTTGACAATATTTGTGTTAATCCGTATCATTATGAACGTGTACCAAGTAAGTCAATGATTGATATTTTGAAAAAAAATTCAAAACAAAAATTTTCTCCTAGGCACTTATTCTGTTCACGTTCCACGTTTGCCACCTGAAGCCGTACAAAGTATACCTGACATACATCCACCAACAATAAGTGATGCGGCAGCTAATCAAGTTCCAGAAAATAGAACCTATGAAACACCATTTCAATCACAATCATCACCATCATTATCACCTGACAGTATCGCTTCACAAGGTAAACTTAAAATCTAAATCAATCGATAAAGTCGACTCGAAACAAAAGAACTCGAGTTCGAATCTACCCAAGCGATTTTCATATATGCTGATAATCCTATTCACAATGGATTCGTTGATTAAGACCATATATGGATCATTTAACGTTTTGTTGAATGACTTCTCTTCTGTATATGTTCAGCTAAGATTAAAACAAAGAAAAAAGGTCGCAATATAAACACGAACTAATAGTACTACGAGTTGCCTTTCAATAAATTCGTCAGCCTCCATTGTTCATACAAAACTAATTAGGTTTCTTTTTCTCGTCTAGATTCATTCCATTCACCATGTAGCGGTGTGAATAATGATGAAAATGTTGAAACGGTAACACCAATGGATTTAGATATTATTCTAATTGCTCAATCGAATCCTCCCCGAGAAGTCAGTTTTGCTTCTGAACAAGTCGAATTGCAGCAACCTCGTGAATGGTGTCGGTTATCTTATTATGAATTTTCTGCTCGTGTTGGTGAACAATATCCAGCAACACAATCTCAAGTTATTATTGATGGTTTTACACATCCATCCAATGCTGATCGATTTTGTTTAGGTGGCTTAACCAATATTGACCGTACTTTAGAAACTCATGAAGTACGGCGTTCTATTGGTCGCGGAGTAAAATTATATCATATACGTGGAAACGTATTTGCTGAGTGTCTATCGGCTAATCCTGTTTTTGTTCAAAGTCCAATTGCAAATAAAAGGTTTTCATGGCATCCGGCAACTGTTTGTAAAATTCCTTCAAGTAAATTTCTCTCTGTACTATTAAATAAAATAAAAATTTTCTTTCTGTTTTGATTAGATGTTAGACTACAGATCTTTGATAATGATGAATTCACTCAAATATTAGCAAGTGCTATTCATGAAGGTTATGAATCGGTTTATAATTTAACAAAAATGTGTATCATTCGAATGAGTTTGGTGAAAGGATGGGGTGTAGACTATCGACGAAAATCTGTTACGAATACACCGTGTTGGATTGAAATATTTTTAGATGGTCCATTGAAATGGCTTGATTCAGTTCTTTTTACTATGCGCGGTCCGAATCAATCAATTACGAGTGTTTCTTAATAATTTACTCTGGCGTTTGTTTTTATTAATATTCTAACAAACTCGTAAAACAAAAACCGGTTCTTCTTTTATCAATTTCTCTTATTTCTTTATTTTTAATGTAAATATTTCCTATTGACAAGAAAGAAAGAAAAAAGAACAACGACATATTTATATATATACATATCTGTACACATATTATTTTTTCCCATACAGTTTAATTCTTTCTAGACTAGTTACGAAGATGTCATCAGGATTTAAAGTAGAAACAATCTCAGGTGGAAATGGTTAGTAGCTGATGCGAATGACATCAAGACCAAACTTAATTTTTTCCGATGTGTTTTAGGTCAAAAACCATCAGCAGGTCAACGTGTTCGTGTTCATTACACAGGTTAGAAATTCATATAATTTTGGTTTTTCAATCTTTTTCTTAAAAAATAGGAACATTAACCAATGGAAAGAAATTTGATTCATCACGTGATCGTAATCGACCATTTGAATTTACTCTTGGCAAAGGAGAGGTTATTAAAGTAAGATAGAAATCAATTGAATTCAACATTATATTTAACAAATATATATATATACTCATAGGGATGGGATTTAGGCGTTGCACAAATGTCAAAAGGTGAACGTGCTACAATTACATGTCCACCTGATTATGCTTATGGTAATAAATAGATATTTTTATTGAAATTTAACCTACTTTTGTTTCTTTTAATAAATAGGCAATGAAAGTGTTGGCAATGGATTAATTCCAGCTAAATCTACATTGATTTTCGATGTCGAATTAATTGACTTTAAATGAATGATAATCGATTTGCTCAATCAAACAAAAACCGAAGACATTCATATTTAATCATCTGTAGTGCCGTGTGCAAACATTTTGTTGTTCCTTATCTTAGCAAAACTTGTCCTTTTTATGTCGTAGCTCGAAGCCAACTGTTTGTAGCTCAATATACATCACTATCGCTATAACTATCAAAATATCTCTAGTAAATTATTCATATCTAATCACTTTCAAACGACGAACTCTTGAAAAAGTCGCCTTGAGATCAAAAATATTCGAAAGAAAGACATTTCTAACTATCGGATAATGTTTTACAGGCTATGCACTAATTGAATGGGTAAGACTACTGATAGGATCGATTTCTAGTGTGAAAAGACGATATTTTAATTATATTTTCAAGCATTTGTACAACAAAATCTTAGTTTTCTTTAATCAACTACAAACTGAATTTTCTATCAAAAATTTTAGTTTATATGTTCTTTCTAAAGTTCTCAGCTGCATCTTCGCAGTACTATTGGGGAAAAAACATCGTCATAAACTATGAAAATTGAAAGAAATATGGACAAAATACTGTGACCGTCCTTTGTAAATCAACTACTTGGACGATCCATGTTTATCCTGTTTTATTCATGACCCCAAAGGTTCAATTATCGTATCATGTAGAAGAATAGCTATATTTCATGAACCCTGGATGTGGAAAGAAAGGACGAAAAGAAAAGAAATTTTACAATCTATGAATTGAAATCATTTCCATCTATTCTTCTTCGCATAGACACATATACATATATTCGTATATAATTCAAATGGAAAAATTTCAAAATTACCCATTATCTACAGCAACAAATAGCTGTATTCTCGTTGACGGCACACAAAAAATTCCTCGGTTTACTTCGAAAGATTCCGGTGTTAGTCTTGGCGATGATTACGATTATAGCGATAATGAAAGTACTATTTCCGCTGAATGTGACTTTGATATTGATCAAAATTGTTTTTCACTATTAAATGAACAACAAACAACACCAACAAGCATTGTCAAAGATGGTATGTAAAACAAAGAAAACAAAAAGAATTTCCTTCAGTGTACTGTATGTTTTAGCTCATATGGCATCAATGGTATCGGATGACGATAAAAAATTCTTTTGCGAAAATACTGCTTGGACTTGGCATGGAGAATTTGGCCGATTGATAATGGCTACAGCTATGACATATAATTTAGACTATCGCCTTATACTCCTTGAAGATCGTTCAATATGTCCTCGTGCATTAGAGGCACATTATTCAATATTACGATTAGATAATGCAAAAGCCCAATTTAAATGTGATACATGCGGACATTGTTGGACATCAATGCGAGCGCGTTGCTCATTTTATATATCGAAGCCCAATCAAGGTGGCATTGTTCTATTAAAACTCTATACACAACAATGTCAATATTGTTATTCAACTGTATATCCATTGTGGTACTATGGTAATATATATATATATTTTATTTTGAAAATTTTACACTTTTATTTTTGGGTATTTAGATGAAATTTGTCGTGTGATGAAAAACTTAGCGTCTACTATTTTTGAATATTATTTTCCCTATGCATTCTCGTCAATCTATTGGGAATTAACACATAATGGAAGAAAACCAGTTCGACGTTTATTACAACGAAAAGGAAATATGCATCGAAAACATAATCCTTTTCTATGCGAAGCATGTCATCTTGGCGTATGTTACTCGTAAAATGTTGTGTAAATAAATATGTATATATTTTTATATGAACTAATTTATTTATACCCGTGTATATAGACATATAGGATAGATATTTTTCTTTTTTGACTTTGTATTCAGCGATATTTATTTTTTTTTATATACGCTCTGTATTATTTGACTGTTTTCTATGGATACTCACGATGCTGAAATATATTTAATACTCAAGAATAAATTTCGACTCTTTTTTTTGGCGATAATATAGGCGGTTGTTCATCAACACTAGTAGTTTTCAGTAAAATTATAAGCTTAAATTTGTCGAATAATTTTCATTGATTTCTTGGCGAGATCGATAGACTAATCATCGGATTTCATGTTAAAAATGAAGATCGAATTGAACGAAAATCAAATTACTGCACCAGAACAATATATGCTGATAATAAATAATTTAAAACAACAATAGTTGATTGCATAGCCTCCACCTAATGGAGATACAGGAAATCATAATCTATATCAGAGTTCTAGAAATAAATTGCAATTATAAAGATGCAACGTGTGATTTATCATATGGATCGATTGATATTGGTATAGTGCTATCTACTTTTCGCCCATCTACCAATCAATAAAAATGAATGAAGAATAAAAAGTACTTCAAAAATAACATACATTCATTGTTGTACAAACATTTTCACTTGCATTCAAGTTCAAGTCTGTAGAATGTAAATACTAGAAATACTAAAACGCACTAAAAGAGTTTATCGCATTCATTACATTTCTCTGATGTAGGTAAGAGTTGAAACTCAGAAGTTAATTTGCAATGTGATCTGAGGCAGACCATGTCTTTATGTTTACACAACTTGTAAAATTAGGATATCTCAAGAATAAAGACCAAGAAAACCAACGTATTTTAGATTTTTCTATTTCTTGTTAATGCACATTAAATGAATACCGCCGCAACCGAAATGCTAATTATTTAACACCTGAAGAGGTTCTATGATGAACTTCTGATTATTTTAGTCAATATATTTCACCCCATCCATTCTTATCAAAGAGAATAGGTCGAACCGGACACTCCTATATCATAGGAAGCGGAACCCTTACCCAGGTGAAAGAAAACGACCCGTAAAAGGCCTGAAACGGCATAAAAACGATGTAAAACGTTAAAAAACGGCGCCGTTTTCCGTCAGCTCGGAAAACGAAGAGAATAGTGTTAAAAGCGATGGCCGTTTTCTAGCAAAAAAAACGGCCCGTAAAACGAGCTGACGGATTACGGCGAAATAGGGTGAAAATTAATGCCGTTTTATGTCGTTTCAGGCCGTTTCCGATGGTCTTTCAGACGCCAGGATGATCCTCCTGGGTAGGCTAGGAGGGGCTTAGATTTTTGAAAACAAATACAGATTTAACCGTGATTCTATGTTTAATAGGTAAATGTTTGTACGTTTTTGAAGCATCTTCACTTATTAACACTAGGATTCCTTTCTGAAGATAAAGGGGAATAATCAACGCATATAATACATTTATGTTGTCTACGTGTTTTTATTTGTCGTTATAATTAGTAGTATGTCCCAGAGATGTCCATGGTGGTGCTGCCGCAGCGGCAAATTTCACTTTTTAGGGGCCGCGGCGCAGCGCGGCAGCGGTTGAAATTTCATTTTTTTTATATACAACCTATAATACTCAAGTAGATTGTTTCAGTTTGATTCAAAGCAAACCAATTTTTCTTTTCTCAATTAGTTCATTTTCATTGCTCTTTAATCATATAACTGATATATAAACATTGGCATCACGTAATTATATGATGACTTGATGTAGGACCATGCTACTAGATTTTCAAGAATTTATATTCTACCTCATTTATAATGAACATACATAACTATATAAACGAAAATGTTTCAATCATCATTAGATGTAAGCATTTTAAATGGCAGATTTTTTTACAAAAAAATAAGTGAATTATTTTCAATTCTACTACAAATGAAAATTCAATCCAATTTTTTTGTTCCATGCTTAAATCTCAACACAGTTCGTGATATTTTTTATTATACAATAACCGATGAGGACATAAATAGGCACAGATAATGAATACTATCGATATATCGAATAAAAATCAATATAAACAGAATAGATATAGTGACTATATTATAGTCATTTTAGTCAAGTAAAACAATAGCGAACGCGAACTGTTTATTTGTTTTATAATATATATAGGTAAATGAACGACTTAATATTGAAATNATAAAAGATAGTCTATACAGAATTTACTTTTCCAGTTTTTCTGCAAAAGTAAATTCTGTCATTTTCGATAGTCTTTCTTGGCTGACATTGTCAATTACAAAATATTTTCGCTGCTGTTAAAATAAAATATTTTATGTTTATTTGTTCATAAGCCAACTTCTTATGATTGGCGCAATAAACTAAACAATCATCGGATAAAACAAAACACTATATTATTCTATTCTATTTACAAATTCGAGTTTTTTGTGACTAAATATTTTATTTAAAATGTTGTAATCTATATTGTTTCACTCATCTACCACTATATAGACACAACAGGCGAATTTTTTCTCCATACCGTCCAGCTGGCCAAGA
>OENM01001138.1:0-34010 GCA_900239745.1 Rotaria magnacalcarata | reverse complement strand
TAAAAGCTGCGATACAAGATTTCCCTGTAATGAATTTTATCTTTCACCGATTTTTATCTATTTCCGTATAAAAAATTCGATAAATGTCGAAAGAAGTCTTTTTTTTATCTATAGCACATAAGTTCTTACCATTGAATTATTCTACAAAAGTAATAATCTTAGTTTAGATATATCAATGAAAACAAACTTTTTTATTAGTCGCTTCATTCATCAAATAGTGTGATGCTTCTCTTTTGTGTTTTTCTCTTTTCCTGATTTGTCTTACGTTAGTGATTCAAAATGTCATTAACCTCCAAAATGAAACAGAATTGCAAAAACCAGGAGAAACCAGGAGATTTTTTAACCAGGAGAAAAGCCTAAAAAGCAGGATTCTCCTAGCTAAATCAGGAGGTTTGGCAGCCCTGGTCTGTTTAATACGTTGTATTAGTTTTTAAAAAGATTCAGAATTTTCACTTCAATTATTGTTCGATATGGTTGACAGTATCTCTAATTGAGTCTTGTTAAATCATAACTTACACAGAAGAAAAATGACGACATGCACTATGTTCATATACATCGGTTGACAATAATTTCGATATATTCTTAAAAATATCCTAAAAAATAAATCGAATATAATTCTCGTAGTTCCATTATATAGAGTATACTAACATGAGGCTGTTGTTTACTCATGCGTATATTGACAAACTATTAAAAAGAATGGTCTTCCGTTGTCGCTTCCTTTATTTATTCTCAGATTGAAACAGAAGTGATCATATTATTCATTATGAAATATTAAATCAGCATCCTAGATCGAAAGTGAAAGTATCAATGATGTAATTTGTTTATCGATGACTTTAAATTGTTCCAATTATCAGAATTATATGAGCTCTTGAATAAATTAAATGCTTTTCATATATTGATCATTCATATAAAACCAAGTACAAAAACATCATTGAAACTATTCTGATAAGCAAAAATTTTTTTTTCCTTTATTGGACTATCAATCGCATGTTCTTTAAATATCGATTCTAGTAAGTAAATAAGAGATTTCTTGGTTTTAAATAAAAGGATGTCATAAACTAGCGGAAATATACTATTTTAGGAGCATTGGAAACAAGATTTATATCTGAAAAGAATCTTACGTCATTTTCGAGTTTTGATAAAAATCGAAAATATTTTATTGCTAATAAGCTGCAATCAATATCGGATTCTCTCAATTATGGAAAGATAATTTCGCCATTTTCTGTTCAACCAAATGAAGGTGAGCGTCTGCAAGTATTATCACGTGCAAATTTTGAACGAATAACTAAAATACGTGGCAGTCAAACTGATGGAAGAATTATAATAATGGAAGGAGAAATTTTAGTTGGAGAAGGTCCACCGATTCATATTCATCATCGTGAATATGAGTATTTTCATGTTTTAAAAGGTGAGCTTGAATTTGAAGTTGGAGATCAAAACGTTTTAGGAACAGCTGACACACGGATTCATGCACCGCGCTTTGTAAAACATCGATATCGAAATGTTAATTCAACTGGTGCAAGATTACAATTTGTATTTCAACCAGCCGGTATTGAACATTATTTTGAAGAAGTTAGTAAAGTTATTGTTGCACAACAACTAGATTGGTAAAATCAAGCAGGTGCCGAAAAACATGAAATTGAACTTCTCGGAACACCGGATTGGACTGGATGATTGGGTCGGAAATTCTTTCGACCATTTAATTCTCTCTTTGTCATCTAATTTTTAATGAGAAAATATCTTGAGAAGAAAACATTTTTTGAAAAATCTTATACAGTATCAATCAATCATATAATGTTCTACGCTTTTAACAACGTGTTTTTAGATCTTTTCAAAGAATTTATTGAAATAAACTAAAGACTGTTTAAATAAACTAAACGATAATATCTGCATTCAATTCATTTTATAATTAATAGTTGACATTGCAAACTGAATAGAAATGTTATATTCTACTCTCCAAATATTCATATCTACCTTTTCAAAAAATGAAAATCAGCGAACAGATTATCCTAATCGAAGACTAACTCGTATGTTCTTTAATGGATTTTCTTCTTTTGCCTTGTGTAAAATAATTAGTAGAGAATGAATACCATATAGAGGTGATGTATCATTCTAACGAAACATATTTTTTACTTTGAGAATATTAACTTCAGCAATGAAAAAAACAATAAATACTTATATGTTGCCATTAAATATTTCACATTTGAAGAAAGATTCAAGTGAAATGATCAGAAGAATCAATTATTCTCGTTTAGAAAATGAAGAAAAATTATTTTCTGTCAATTTTTTGCACCAGAAATTCTTAATAATATCTATATTACAGTTCCAAGTATATCTAAGTTATATTTGACCACGATATTGAGAGAAAAACCATACCAACTCTTATGAATTAGTTAAATTAATAACTGAAGTGAATTCTGCATAATCGAAATAAGTATTTTATATGTTCTCTTCATACGTATATGTGATGTTTATTGAATATTTCATGATCAATAATATGACCAGTGCTATTTCAATCTATTAGTAAACAAAGGAAGTAATAACCAATGTCGTATCTTTAGATATCATGCTAATATCTACATAGAAAAAAGCAAACATCTCAAACTATATAACAGGGCTGAGAGTATCATTTGATTTTGCTTGTTTGAGTATTAAACATTTCAGAATATATCAAAGTTACCTGCGCATAAATGAATACTAAGAACTTACTTATATTTGTTTTGTGTAGTTTTGCAATTGACAGTAAATATTCGATCAATTTTCTTGAGTAGGAAATCAAAGATACGAAAAATATCTAATCTATTTTTTTTCTCATTCGAAGTCTGTTTTTTGTAAGTTTATTGAATGATTTCTACTTGAAATCAAATTCACTTTTCATATTCTCAATCAGAGAAAGTAACGAGTTATTGATGAATATCACTTGTTTTTAATAGTTACACAATCCGACTTTGTCGTTAACCAGTCAGGTGGTGGTCAAAAACTTCATGTATTACCATATCCAAATGCCTATTATAGAATTGTTCTTCATGGAAATCAGACAAATAATCAAGTTACAATTATCGAAGGTGTAATTTATATAAACGAAGGAGCACGGCTACACTATCATATGAATGAAGATGAAATGTTTTTTGTTATAAATGGTACTCTGCAATTTGCGGTTGGTGGTAAACAATTTTGCGCCAGAGCCGGTACTAGTGTTTACATTTCACGTAATGTAACACAATTCATTCGAAATATTATTTGCGCCGTCAGGTTGAGAAAAATTCTTAGAAGCAGTTTCTATTATTAATGATAATTCCCCAATCAATTCTACACAAGCAAATCTACTTGCTTTAAATCATGGACAAGTTAATCTAGGTGAAGTATCAAAATGCGAAGACTTGAATTGTGTATCTGATAATGGTACTCTGATTGAATTATCTTTTTATTCAATACTTTTCATGTTTATTTCAATAGCTTTCTATAGAACAATAAATCTAAATAAAAATTTTAAACGACATTTAATCGTCGATTGACGTCCAGTAACGGAAACTAAAAGCAAATACAAAAAATGCATGAAAGATGTTTTAGCTAATTGAAATGATTTCTTAATCAACTTATTTTGTTCATAAATCTATGAGAAGAAATTAAGTAAATTATCATCGATTTAGTGACTAATGCTATTGTTGATCAAATCTGTCTGGGAAACAATTGAATTGTGTTTTACCTCAGCAGACGACAGAACAACAGTCATTGTATAAAACACAGGAAAAACCTGAGACTTGGGAGTAGCTATTTTGTTTTTCAATGATCAAAATTGTCTATCTATCAATTTATTACCAAAATTTACGTTCGAAATATTTCCCTAGTCGAACTCTTTTTGCAAACGCATGCAATTCTTGACTTTCTTGATCAAGAAGTCAAGAACTATAAACACATCTTGAGGCAAGACATGAGGCCTTTCGATGAGCTCAAATTCTTAATTTTCTTGCTCATGCGCCTGAATTTTTATCTAAGCATTTCTGTTGTTAAAGAATTTTTTCAATTTGTTTTTTCAATTTTACGTTCAAAATAACTCAACTTTTATTAAAAAATTTATAGTTGTATTTTTTTGTAACTCATGCAAACATTGAAGCGCTAGTATTGAGCAAGAAAGGCAAGAACTATGGACACATCTTGAGCTCAAGTCTTGGCAAGTGATCTCTAGTTTTATTTCAAGTAATGTCAATACAATATAAAGGAAAAAAGAACTTAAACATTTTTATATTCGTATGAATTCAGCAGATGTCGTCGAAAGACGATCGAACAAAGTTCCAGTCGAACATACGATTGGGTAATAAATAATAGATTGTTAAGAAAGAAAGAATAATTAAGCACATTCGGCCATCCGCTCAACTAAAGAAGAAGCGTTGTTGTCGGTACAGCGTTTCCAATATTCAGTGTTTCAAGAAAAAGTAAAGTATTCAAGGTATTCTGAATTGTTACTTGAAAAACTATTGTTTTGGACATCACTGATTCAAAACAAAGTATCATGATGCTAAAGTACAAGTTTGAAATGATTACTTTGCTTGTATGTTACGGTATTATATTGAAAAATATGTTTTCCTTTTATTTTTTCGCTCGAATGCCAGATGGAGCTAGGAAATATTCTTCTTCTTTTATTCTTATCAAATCTGTTCTTGAAATTTTTCTTGTTTTTATTATCCAATATTCTGTTTCCATACAATCCTCTCATGTCATTTAAAGGCGTTTCATATTAGGATTTTTCATTCAGTTAAGTTCACATACCGATATTCACAAAGTACCCTCAAGTATTTATGTTTTAATTGGATCTAAGTTTGCTCTAAAATATATTTGAGAGTAAAGACGAATTATTTTATGTTATTCTATTTTCTAGATTAAATATTGTTGCTACAGTATGCCACCAGTTACTTATCCAGCATTAGCTGGATATTATGAATTACAAAAAACAATTGGTAATGGTGGCTTTGGTAAAGTGAAACAAGCCATACATCTTCTAACGGGTGAACATGTTGCTATTAAAATAATTGACAAGGCTAAATTAGGCGTAGGTGCTACATTTTCGTTTATGAATTTTATTTTAAAACTATTTTATTATAGAGTGATGTAGCTCGTATTGCACTTGAAATAAAAGCTATGAAAGATTTGCGTCATCAACATATTTGCCAACTTTATCAAGTGATTGAAACCGATGAATATTATTTTCTTGTTCTTGAGGTATGTTTGTTATTTATTCTTTTTTCGTAGTAGAATTGTTTTTGTTCTCAATTATCAATCTGATTGTAGTATTTTTGTAATGGTGAATTATTTGATTACATTGTAAATCGAAATCGTTTATCTGAAGAACAAGCTCGACATTTTTTTCGTCAAATAGTATCAGCTGTAGCTTATATGCATAAAAAAGGTTATTGTCATCGCGATCTAAAACCAGTATGTATTTTATTTTCATGAAGGAGACAAATAAATTCATTATTCTAGGAAAATCTTTTACTTGATCGGCGTGAAAATTTAAAACTAATTGATTTTGGTTTGTGTGCTCAACCAACAGGTGGTATCAACTTGGCATATTTAGGTACAGCCTGTGGTAGTCCAGCTTATGCTGCACCGGTAAATATAGAAAAAAAAGAAGAAAAATCGGAAATATTCATAAAGCTGAATTTAACTTTTTATAGGAAATCATTGCGGGAACAACTTATCGAGGCGATGTGGTAAGGAATTTTTTTTTAAAGTCTCATTTATACTTTAACGTCATTATTGATAATGATTAATAATATTAACTTACTGAAACTTTATTTTTTCAGTTTCACTTTCAATAGCAGATAAGGTAACACTTATTGATGTGAATTGTCTCTGTACTAAAGCTTCTGCTTAAATACTTCTGTAATAATCTTCTTATTAGCTTGACAAATCTATTTAGTCAAATATTCTTCGTCATTTTTTTTCTCGTTCTTTATTTAGGCGGATGTATGGAGCCTCGGTGTACTTCTATATGCACTTTTATGTGGTAGTCTACCATTTGATGATGAAAATATAGCATCGATGTATGCAAAAATTCAAGTAATAGGAATTTTAAAGTATAATTTAAAATAAATTTTTATTTGATTTCTACTCTAGAATGGTGTTTATCATATTCCATCATGGTTATCACAAGAAAGTGTTGCTCTATTACGTCTTATGCTTCAGGTTGATCCACCAAAACGTATTCGCATTGATGATCTATTACGACACCGTTGGCTCATTAATAATGTTTATCCTGAGCCAATAAAATGGGAATCAATCTATCATGTATAAATAAAAATTTGCTTTTTTACACATTTGAATTATTTGTTTATTTATAGAATAAATTAGAGATATCATGTATACGTGAAATGTCGCTTTATTATGGTCGGACAGTCAATGATTTAGCTCAAGAACTTTCATCTGTAAGTTAAATCATTCTATTTTACACAAAACAAAAACAATGCTTTACTGTAGAAAAAATATGATTACATGACAGCTACATATTTTATTTTATATGATCTTAAATCACGGAATAAGCCAATCCGTCTTTTACCTAATCGTGTACAATCGATACATTCCCGAGCATTTGATGGACATCATCATCCGGCAAGTTCGATACCTGCAAATTTACTTCGAGAAAAAAATCAAGATTTAACACCAAGATCACGTACTGTCCATCGACATCCACCACCTGCAGACCTTTTACTTATATCTCAACAAAACAAAACTCATGTGCCTTCGCCTCATGCAAATAGATCAACAACGCCATCTCATACTGAACAACGGCATCGAAGTCATAAAACACCAAATAAAGAAAATGTTGAAAATTCACATACAAAACGTCATGAACGAACAACACCAACAGTCAAGTAAGGAATAATAAAATTAATAATATGAAAAAGAAAAGAAAACAAATCAACTTCATTTTTCTTCTCTCTTTAGAGCACCTAATTGTCAACGAATTTTAATGTTTGCTGAATCACCTAGTGGGTCTAAACGAACAGGTGAAAAGAAAGGAGGTAAGATTTCGTTTAGCACATTCAATGAAAAGACAAATATTTCATCTTCTTTCTTGTACGAAATAGATCATCGACTTAGTGCTTCAAAATCATTCGATGATGGTCTTGATGATAATAATCTTGATGATTCAAAGATTGCATCAGCATTAAAGTAACTTTGCTTTTACTAATATGCTTTTTTATTTTCATTGACGGAATTCTATTTAGAGCGTTTTCAGTTGGAGCTGTTGATAGTGATGATTTAGATGTTTATCTAACACCACAGAGACAGAAGAAAAATGTTCGTTCATTATTTGGTAGTGTTGAACGTGGCCTTAATACAGTCAAACAAATTCTTACACCAAAACGTACTAATGGAAATAAACCAAGAAAAACATGGGTAAGTTTATTTTCATACAGCAGAAGTAGTCAACACTAATGTAGATCCGATATTAGTTAGACATCGACTATTGAAATCTATATTAGAATTTTAAATTTCATTTCATTTATTCAATTTAGGAAACTGCTAATGTTACTCCAATACATATCGATGATCCCGATCAAGTATGCGATCTACTTGAACAAGCAATAAAAAATAATTCTCAACTTCAATACAAAGAGAAAGGGTATGAAAAATAAACTAAAACAATATTCTCTATTGAGATTTTCTTTTTTTTTCTTCATTTAGAAGTCGCTTTGTATATGATGTATTTATCGAAGATGATTGGGGTAAAATTGTATTAGAATTCGATTTAGAAGTCGTTACTATTCAAGGCAAAGAATTAGGTATTCAACGTAAACGTACTAAAGGTAGCGCATGGCATTACAAACGATGTTGTGAAGATATTATTCGACAACTTACTCGTCTTTTACCCAATTTACAGACATCTGTTTAAAATTATTCTGTTCAGATCAATTTTTTTTCTTACTGTTTTGTCAGATAAATTCTTATGTGTTTTTTTTGTCTGTATCACTTTATCTAATTGTATTCTATCTAGTCTTTATTTACATTTTTTTTGTCTGATCTCTCTCTCTATATATATATACTGCAGGTTTTTCCAAACTTCGTATGCGGAATAGTTGTTCCTTGTATTTTTTGTCTTCGTTTAAAATCCAATTAATTTCTGTTCTATTTCTTTCAACAATATAAACACAATCAACATTTATATATACGAATATATATATACTTTTTTTTCTAATTCTTATTTAGATGGCAACAAATTTGTGTCGTGTTTTACCAGCATGCAGTCGAGCTGCGTTAAATGGACGTATTCGTATGTCTTTATCAGCGACTTCTTGTTGTCATCCGAAAATGGTAAGTTAATAATCATGAAGATTCACATATCGAAGTGAAAATTCTCTATAATTAAGATTACAAGAATGAGTCATCATGAAGTTCCTGTACCACCTGGAGAAACACGTACAGAATCTGATACATTTGGTCCAATCAAAGTATCAACTTCGGCATATTATGGAGCACAAACAGCTCGTTCAATGTATCATTTTAATATTGGTATACCAACTGGTAAAATTGACTTCATACATTATTGAATTCTCGGTTAAATTAACATACAAATGTTTATATTTAGATCGTATGCCTTTACCATTAATTGAAGCATTTGGTCTATTGAAAAAAGCTTGTGCTACTGTTAATAAACAATTTGGTCTTGATAAGAAAGTATCTGATGCTATTGCACAAGCATGTGATGAAGTTATTGCTGGTAAACTGAATGATCATTTTCCATTGAGTGTTTGGCAAACAGGATCTGGTACTCAATCGAATATGAATGTCAATGAAGTTGTTTCAAATCGTGCTATTCAACTGCTTGGTGGCACAATGGGTAGTAAAAAGCCAGTTCATCCAAATGATCATGTCAATAAAAGTCAAAGTTCGAATGATACGTTTCCAACAGGTATTATCATTTTTATAGATGAAATTCTTAACGAACTAACCACTGGCCTTTATTTCATTGTTTTTAGCTATGCATGTTGCTGCTGCACTTGAATTAAATCGTCGATTACATCCAGCATTAAAACATCTTCATGCAGCATTAAATAAGAAATCGAAAGATTTCGCATCGATTTATAAAATTGGTCGAACACATTTACAAGATGCTGTACCAATGACGCTTGGACAAGAATTTTCCGGCTATACACATCAAGTAGCTATGAGCATCGAACGTTTGAAAACATGCGAACCACGTTTATATGAATTGGCTATTGGTGGAACAGCTGTTGGTACAGGTATTAATACACCAAAAGGATTTGGTAAATTTGTTGCTGCAGAATTAAAAGAACTGACGAAATTACCATTTGTTGATGCACCGAATAAATTTGAGGCATTAGCAACACATGATACTATGGTCGAATTAAGCGGATCACTCAATACGTTGGCAGTTAGTTTGAGTAAGTCGAAAGATTTTTTTTCTCCTTTTATAAATAGAATATATTATTTCTTTTAGTGAAAATTGCTAATGATATTCGTCTATTAGGTTCAGGGCCACGTTGTGGTATTGGTAAGTGTGTCTTTACATATGTTTCAAATATAATTTTCTTTCTTTCGTTTCAGGTGAATTAGTACTACCAGAAAATGAACCCGGCAGTTCAATTATGCCAGGTAAAGTAAATCCAACTCAATGTGAAGCTATGACTATGGTTGCTGCACAAGTCATAGGCAATCATGTTGCTGTTACTGTTGGTGGTTCAATGGGACATTTCGAATTGAACGTATTTAAACCGTTGATTATTAAAAATGTTCTCCATTCAATAAGAATTCTTTCTGATGTTTGTCATTCATTTACCGACCATTGTGTCGTTGGTATTGAACCCAATACAGCTGTATTAGATCGTTATATACGCGAATCGCTTATGTTAGGTAAGAGAAATCGAATGAATTTTTATTTTTAAATATCTATTATTAATTATTATTACTATTATTATTTAGTTACTGCACTCAATCCACACATTGGCTATGATAAAGCAGCACAAATTGCTAAGAAAGCTCACAAAGAAGGAACAACCTTACGTGAGGCAGCCTTGGCACTTGGCCATTTAAATGCAGAACAATTCGATAAATATGTTAATCCAAAAGATATGGTTTAAAAAACGTCCTCAATAATAACCTTCTCTTTTCTCTATTTATTTTGCCTGAATAAACACATTTTAGCTTAATGTAGTTTATCAAGATAGTAGCATCAGTTTCTTTTCTCGAAATTATTATAAACGATTCTGTATTTTAATTCTCTTTATCTATAGCTCAAGTTTATCGTCGAAGTATTTTGTTTATGAAGTCTAGACATAACTCAATAACAATACTTTATCTCGAACTCGTGTGTTATGTATGCCACGTTAGTTTATCATGCTTTAGTAGCAGTCAATACTGAGATATCGTTTTATATTCGTATTATTATATATATGTATAAACAAAATACGCAATGGTATCTATAATTATTTGCTCCCAGTTTATTGGGTTGTATTTATATATGAGAAATATTTAATTTGTTTCAAAGTGTCCTATGCTGATGAACAACAATATCAGTTCAAAGTCATTTGTATTTCATGATTAGTATATTTATTCTATTACACTATAAAACTTGATCGTTGATAAAAAAAAAGTAAAAAGATCTACGCGAGACAAAAATGTTAACCCCTAAAAATGAGTGAATGCAGATTCAGAAAAAGAATAGTCATTACTCGGTCTTACTAGAAAATATTGGCAAAAATAAGCTCAACATTGAAAGCTATTTGAAGATGCAGATGATATTGTATGATCCAAAACAAAAAGTCTGTCGGACAATGTGTTAACGGTAAGAACAAAAGTAATGGTAGTAGTTTTTACTAACATCCGTTTAATCTTTTGACATATTTTTTTTGCAATCTTTTATTTACTTGCGATATTTTGCAATGTTTTCTGTTTACTCTATGTATAAGTTTAGTCGATTCATATTTAATTGAGCATATGAATGTTATCCACTCAGGAAATTATTGATTACATTCATTTGAATACATGGTTTCTACGATAGATTACAGAATGAGCACTCTCCTTATCATAAATATAATCATCATTGAATTATATAATCACCATGCAATGGTTTAACTTTTACATGCTCACCAACACATCTAATAGATAATGACAATAAGAAATAGAACTATTACTGAAATACTATCTGTCGTATTTACAAGCCATTGTACTCAGTATAAAAATTGGCTTTATGCTGAATGACGCAAATATGAAGTTCATCATAGTAGACACATCACAAAATCAATATTGTACATGTGAAACGTGCTCTTTTTATCCGTTAAGAAGTTTCCATCAAAAATTTCAAACAAACTAAAATCTATTGAATATTTTTCAAAAAAATCTCGATTATTTTTAACGTTTCGAAAGATTCATCAAGCGTTTTTTTGTTCTCTAATTGAATTGTTTCTTGTTCTTGCTATCTTTGATCAAACAGTGCACACAAATTAATAATATGAAATTTTATGTTATAATATTCTATTACATGTGAATAGATATGAAATTTTTATCAATATTGAGTAGTTGTCATTGTTATCTTATATGAAGTAGTCTAATCAAACATATGTTATTTCAAACTTTGTTCTACAAGATTCTATACAATGAAAAAGAAAGATATGAAGAAAGAGTGTAGTTATAAGTTTTATCTGTTGGACCTTTTCGAAAAATCTTTGTAATCATTAATATTTAATGTGTTTCTTTTTTACCATTCTTTATTTTTATTCACATACATTAAAGATAGAAAAGTAATAGAATTTGAATTGACACATACACAGCGTGAATCTTGATTGATACAATATGTTAACACAAGAACAAATTCAACACGTATATCATCATTATTATTGCATCGTTAGTTTGTATTATTTCTTATTAACATTTTAGTTTTCAAAGAATGGTTATCTTGTTGTCGAGCAATTAATAACTCGTGATGATTGTGAGAAATTAAAAGAATCAGTTAAACAACTTATTGATAAATGGGATCCTGAAAATGATAGTTCATGTGTATTTTCTACTACGGGCAACCGAGAACAATCTACAAGTCAATATTTTCTTGATAGTGCCGATAAGATTTCATTTTTCATGGAAGCAGGTGCTGTTGATCCTAACACAAGTACGATATCTGAAAGAAAATAATGGTGCAGTTCTTTAAAATCTGTTGATATAATTACATTTGTGTTTATTTTCAATAGAAAAAATGAATCGAGACAAACATCATTGTGTGAATAAAATTGGTCACGCACTCCATACACTTGAACCTCAATTCAAAAAAGTTTCATTTTCTGATAAAGTCAAGGTGAAAGCTACTTTTATAAAAAAAAAAAAGAAAGTAATTCAATCAATCAAATCATTGAATTTCTGTATAGTCGATCGTACGTGATTTAAATTATGTTAACCCAGCTATATGTCAATCAATGTATATTTTTAAACAAGCTGAAATAGGAGCAAAAGGTTAACAATGTTATATTTTTATCTATATCTTCATAATTAATTTTCCAGTCGTTCCACATCAGGATGGTTCATATCTTTTCAATGAACCACTTAAAATTATGGGTATTTGGATCGCACTCGAAGATGCTACTATAGAAAATGGTTGCCTTTGGTTTATACCTGGTTCACAGACACGTAAACTTTAATATTTATACTAATTATTTCATATTAGTATGATTTTGTTTATTTTTATATTAGAACCAATCAAGCAACGTTATATTCGAAATCCTAATCAAGAAGAATTTGATGAAGGAAAAATGTTAGTGTACGTCGGCGAAGCTGAACAATATGATGATAAAGATTTTGTTCCAGTTGAAGTCAAAGCAGGTAAAAGTGTCTTTGTAAGATTTGAATATTCGAAAAAAAAGATGAACTCTTTTATGCGATTCAGGCGATGCTATTGTAATTCATGGTCAAGCCGTACATAAAAGTGAACAAAGTATGTTAATACTAAATTAAGCGAATAGTTTTTGAATAATATGAAAAAGAAAAATATCCGCTAGTGAAAAATTTTTCATGTCATGTTTATTAGTACACAAGTTGCAATTGAATTTTTAATTTTCCAAACTTTTTCCATTTAGATACATCACTACTCACGAGACAAATTTATACATTTCATATTATCGAAATGGATAATTCAGAATATAGTAAAGAAAATTGGTAAATATCTTTCTTTTAATAGTATTTTTCAAAACTTGGAAACTGTGTATCTTTTTTTCTAGGCTTCAAACAAAGGATCCATTTCCGCTAATTTATGACGCGTAGAAAATCATTTTTTTTACATTAAGCGTACATTTATACATCTTTTTAAAAAAAACTTTTCTCAGACTATTCTCTTTCCAAACTAAAGATCGACATTTGATCGAGATTGACTATATTAGAAATAAAATCTAGCGCAAATCGATATCACATAGAAATAAGCTTTATCAGTATTTGTTTTTATTGATCTTCGTGTTGTTCTTCATGTTCATCCTATTGTGGATGAAATTGATCACGTCTTGGAGCTACTGAACCATTGCCACTTCTCATTGTTGATATTGTTCTAACTGTTCAGCATGTGGGAGAAATGGAAGTGTACCAAAACGTGTTCGAGCTTCACGTTCTGTATTTGAAGAATTATGAAATGTGCGTCGTTTGATTTCTGGTGGTTGTTGATTATTTGATGAATATTCGGTTGGTGCAATGAAAGCATGTTCAGCAACGGGATTTTTTATTGGTACTTCATGATTTGGTGTTTTAGGTTGTTCTAATTGTGGTGGATGCGAAGGATCTTCTTTTGGAATAACTAGATATTTATAAAGAGTAGTGTGTGCTTTTGGTTGTTGTTTTTCAACTTGATTTGGAGCAAATCGTTTTTCACAGCACTTTCTATACAATTTATGAATGATTGTAGTCGAAACAAATTCACTAAAAGCAAACGAAAAAAATGATTGGTCGATCTTTTAAACAATTCAAATTACCTAGCATTTGAACCAATTATACGTAAAATAAAATGTCCATCTGCTTCTAAATATTCTTTATTGAAAAATTGAAATAAAGATCGACCTTTGCCTTCATAGTAATCTCGAGGAACAATAAACATTCGTGATTCATGATGAATCTTCCTTCCATCATCCAAGACATATACTTCATCGCCCGTTGTAGCAACTGTTTCATCACGACTTATTACTAGAATAAATATTGATGAATTGACTTTTATATATTTAAATATAAAGGTATATTGATTTTTACCTCTCATGACATGCTCATTATCTTTTTTATTAACGTGCCTGCCACATGAATTCTTGAATGGCCATGATTGTGAATCTATATAGTCCATCACTTTTAAACGTTCCTCAATGTATGTTTCACGTCGAAAAAATAATCGATAAATCCATATAAAAAGGTCATAGATAGTTAAAATAATGACAAAAACAAACCAAAACCAAAGAAATGTAAATATTTGCTAAAATATTATATAAAGACCAATAATTTTATATTAAACATATTCAAACATAAAATTTACCTGATTAAATAGATTTATCGGTAAAACACACATTACTGTATACGTGTGAGCTATCGGTAAAGCATTGGCTTCCCGAATTTGAAAATCGCTAAATATAGAGAAAAAAAGGAATTGTTTTTCTATGAAAATGAAAACAAAAGTCTAATTTTCTTTTATACCATAACGTTACTTTAGGAAAATATCGACTTGTAAAGTCCCATCCTTTTCCTTCGTATAAAAGTCGAATTACAGTAATGCCTAATGACCAAAATGGTTGACCCAATAACAAAGATAAAATCACTATCTGAGCAATAATATTAGTCACATAAATAATTTTAATGAATAAAAATAAATTTCTTAAATAATCGCCCATATAGCGACCAGACGATGGAAAAAAGACAAGAAAAAGTTTTTTCCACCAAATAGTTTCACGATTATTTGATTGTCGACGTGGATCGTCAACGTATTGGTCAATAACTGAAATAATAAATTCCATTAAACGTTGACGTTGTTTTTCATCGCTTGCTTTTTTATAATTTGTTGCAGCTTCAACAATATCGCGTATATCAATACCTTAATGAAATCAATTAACTGTAAAAAAAACACTTCACTATTTTAAAGAAAAAGCATTTTACCAGATCGCTGACATAAGACTCTCCATAAAACATAAGGTACAAAAAACATAAAAGCTTGAAAAAGAAGTATAAACGGTATCCATTGATAATAACGTATAGATGATTCATGGCGAATATTAGTATTATCTGGTATTTCGCTATTATCATCAATATAATACGTATTACGTACCCAACACACCTATTGAAGTACAAAAAAACAAAAAAGTCAATCGAATGAATTTTCAATATCAAATTTAATATACATTATTAGTATAATCTTCATAATTTCCTGTAAAAAAAGCAGGAACCTTAAAGGAGAAAAAATCAATAAATGTTTGATAATATTGATATTATATATCGAAACATACCCAACATTGAATACGTTTTGAAGTAAATTCACGATTTGAAACAATAACAGTAAAAGCAATAAGTATAGCACACGTATATCTATAACTGAGACGATCACCTACAGAGTCATCGCTACGGGATGTACCAAGAAATAAAATTGAAAATTCATTAGCAGCTTTTAAGATTAAAGCCGACATGGTGAGAGTCTATTAATATAATGAAATAAAATGTTTCGATCGATTGTTTATCGTAGACGTTTTTTAAATCCTCGTATCTAAAATAATGGAAAAAATGTAAATTGATACTGAGCAAATGTTCGATCATCGTTGATTCATTTAATAGAGAAAAAAAGGAACTAAATTGATCTGGGACTGATTTCGATGCCTTTCATTTATTTATTTTTCTCTCTCGTTGAATAAGTATATGTCAGGCAGAGGCCGACATTTACATAATCGTGTGGAGCACACGTACGTGTAATTACCATAACTATATACCTATAATAACAGTAGAAACAGTAACAGTATACTAAACTTACTTTTTTTCCTGATAAAAATCTCGATATAGTAATTTCAAAGCTAATTATACACCCGCTGACTTCAACATCTTTTTCAAAAAATCGTATCTAATGAAGATACTTACCAAATAGATATAAGAAACAGAATATTCGTACTTTATGTTATGAATATATATATATATATGTTGTAGGCAAAATTGGAATCCGGGCAAATTCGGAATTTGCCTAGGCAAAATTGGAATTCTAATTTCTTCTGTAATTTTGATTGGTCAAATAATGCAATATTCCAATTTTGCCCGGATCCCAATTCTGCCCCCAACATATACATACACGAGTGCAAACATATGCTAACGACAAATAACATCTAGGACGACGTAAGCGATAGTTAATATTGATGTCGGAGTAGAAATTAAAATTCTACTAGTAGAAATTGAAATTTTAAGTTCTACTAGTAGAAATTGTGATAACGTGTATTTTTAAGTTCTCCTAGTAGATATTACACGTTATCACAATTTCTACTCCGACATTGACATTCAAATATACTTGCGAACAGAAGAATGAAAAGAAAGTAACAATTATTGTTATTTGTATTGAAGATAGATTAATATCAGTCAAATAGTTTTTTATTTGTATGTCATATTCTTTGTGAACATCGTATCAGTATTACGACTATGATTGCAGTTTTTCCTTCAATGTCAAACATAATTTTTTCTTTCGTTTCTTTCTCTTATTCTCTGGCGATACTTATGCGTAAAAGTTACTACTACTACTACTACCACGACTCATAGGGCAATCTCTTTCTTTTTCTGATAGGAAATTTGCAACTGCATGCATGTGACGCTATTGTCGGTCCTTCTTTCAGTACTAGAACATCCCAGTAAAGAGAAAGATATATGTTGAGAAGTAACAAAGAAAAAAAGAACTCCTTTGCCCTCGTCTCTCTCTCTGTTTTTTTGCCCTAGCACAGTACCAAAAAAATACTAGAGAAGAAAAGAATTGTGAACGATAGAATGAAAGAATTATATATCCACATGGCGATTGCAGAAATAGGACAACTATATACAGACATCTTTTGAATTCAAGAGATGCTCCGCTTTTTCTCTCTATGTAGAACGAGGGCACAGATTATTACTACCAAATCAAGGTTAAACCGAACCATGAATGAATCTATTGAAGTGTTCTACATGGGATATAAGGAAATATATAACAGATGTACGTACTAGTCAGTCATTGAAACGTGACATCCCGTCAATATCCCACACGTTTAAAGATATACACACAATTTGTTAGTATATAATTACGTCGACCGGACGATATCATGGTATTACAAGTATACAGAAAGAAGTCTCTTTTCTTTTTTGAACTTTTCTCATTAGCATTTATAGGCTTTGTTGCGCAGAACGCCTAAAGTAATATCAACACATTGATCATCAATCTTTCGTATAAAATAATGTTTGTAATGAGAAAATTTGAATCCAATAAAGAAGCCAAAGTATATTCTCATCATTATAAGAATGTTCTATTTATTGTTCGAATAGTTTTTTTTTCAACAAATGAATCAATGTTCATTAATCTTACTATCCAATTGCATTGTGTGTCAAAATGCCTATCGTTATTTTCATTGTAGTCGAAGAAAATTTCTATTGTTTATGTGTTGAATAATAAGAATAGAACAGATTATATGAAATACATTTTTAATCAACCAATCTGATATAAATCATATGAAAAAAATAAAGGCTACTATTTTGTTTGTACATTTAGGTAATGATTTATTGAAAAAATATAAATCATATATTATTTTACATAAAGTTACTTTTTATAGTTTCATCTCATGCTTCTTTTGAAGTTTGTCATTCGATAAAAAAAAATGAATGTGTACATGATGATGATGATGATGATGATGATGAACATTAATGATCCTAGATGTGCAATGATCATAAACTATACGAAACAGATCTCAATGATATTATGCGACATCTACTATTTCTAAAATTTATTTGTTTTTCATAGTTGAAACCAATAGGATGATTCGTTGTTAGAGAAACAGTGAAACTTTTATTTTCTTTCTTCTGCTTTTAGTTGTGTGTGTGTACTTGCTGAAATATCAAAAAAAAGATCTTTTTTTCCGATTAGACTTGATCATTTTAATAGAAATAATGATGGATGTTTCAACTGGTGTTGCTCCACCTTCGTCTGCACCATCAACGTTAAATACAACATTTAACGGTCAAAATACCATTTATGTAAACAATCTGAATGAACGTAAATAATTTAGGATAATCATTTCTTCTTCACGTTAACAATTTTTTTCTTCTATTTTCTTAAGGTGTGAAAATTCCTGAATTGAAAAAATGTCTCTATGCTATCTTCTCTAAATTTGGTAAAATTCTTGATATAGTTGCATTAAAAAATTTGCGTATGCGTGGTCAAGCATTCATTATATTTGATCAACCAGATAGTGCCGCACAAGCATTAACATCTATGCAATCGTTTCCATTATATGATAAACCATTACGTATACAATTTGCTAAAACCGATAGTGACATTGTATCTAAACGTAAAGAGACATTTGTTGCGCGACCAAAACGTCGTAACGACTCAGATTCACCATCGATATCAAAAAAAGAAAAACGTCGTCAACAATTAGCTGCAAAACAAGAACAACAACGTTTAATAAAAGCACAAATAGCTGCACAATTTCCTGGTTTACCTCCTGGTATGCCACCGATGATGACTGGTATGCCGCCAATGATGATTCCACCACCACCAATGATGAATCGACCAGTTTTACATCCACCTATATTGGGTGGTGAAATGCCAAATAATATTCTATTCGTATCCAATATTCAAGATGCTAATGAAAGCATGCTAACAACATTGTTTAAAGCCTATAATGGTTTTCGAGAAGTTCGTCTTATTCCTGGCCGAGAAGGTATTGCCTTCGTCGAATTCGATCTTGAGCATCATGCAGCTATGGCTAAAGATGGTCTGCAAGGTTTTAAAATTACGCCAGATAAAGCTATGACAATTACATTTGCTAAGAAATAGTTTACTTTGTTGTTTTGTTTTGTGTTTGATTATTGTTTGAAACAACGGAAAAAGAAAAACTAACTATAAAAAATGTACAACTCTGGTCATGTTTTCCTTCTTTGTTTCTTCTAGATGTCGACTACTACAGATAATGCTGCAACAGGGACACCAGTTGCAAAGTCGATTCCACCAAATCACACGCTCTATGTTAACAATTTAAATGGAAAAGTTAAAAAGCAACAATTGAAAAAATCACTTTATAATTTATTTATTTCCTACGGTCGTGTTATTGGCATTATTGCTATGAAAGGTGTTAAAATGCGTGGACAAGCATTTATTGTTTTTGATGATATTCAAAATTCCACATCTGCATTACGTTCATTACAAGGTATAATGTTTTATGGTAAACCAATGCGTTTATCATATGCAAATCGGGATTCGGATGCAATACGTTTTTCAAAACAACAAATTGATGAAAAGACAGCTGCATTAGCTGCGACTAGTCAACCAGAACCTAAACAACGTAAAGAGAAACCTCGTATACCACCACCTCCATTACAACCACCACCGGATCGTACACTACACGAACAGCATATTGGTAAGAATTAAATTTCAGTAGGTTGTGTGATCGGATTCTATTTTTTGTTTCTTTTTTTTATAGCATTGATGAATTCCGAGGAAGTTAATCGTGCTGCTAATGCTGTTGCAGCAGCTGAAGCTGAATTACAAGAATTACCATTACGTGATCGTACACGAAGAATTCAATCGGTTATAGCTGCACAAACAACATTAGTTGGTAGTGCTGTTCCAATGATGACAGAAGTGCAACCAAATTCGACACTTTTTGTTACGAATTTACCGAATGAAACTACACGTGAAGCATTAGAAAAGTTATTTCATCAATTTCCTGGTTATAATGATGTTCGCCTTGTACCTGGACGTGAAGGTATTGCTTTTATTGATTTTGATAATGATTCAGGCGCAGCTTCAGCTAAGGGTAAGTCTTTCTTTATTAATACTTGTTATTTATTCTTTAAATGTTTTGTAGATGGTCTCAATGGTTTCCAAATTTCTGCAACCAATGCAATATCCGTCAGTTTTGCAAACAAATAACGAATGAGATTTTCATTGTTGTGTTGTTGTCGTTGGTTTTTTTATATATGAAGCTTTGATGGAACCGAAATGTTTCTTGTTGTTGTGTTATTTTTTAAAAATAAAAAAAACTTGAGGTCGTTTTGAAAGAGCGCCTAAAACTGACATTGAACTGATGCATACACGATTATATTGAGATATTCTAGTCCAGGATTTCGATGATAAGAGATCTTATTTGTATTTCAGATTATTTTCTTACGTTATCTCACTTCCAATGCATACGTTGGAAAGTCAAAACAATCGACAGTCAGAAGAATTAGCTGCTAAAGTCTCTCGACTAAAACATGTTTGTGCTGTTTACGAATTTTAAATATTTCTTTTAAAACAAAATCTTCTACTTATTTATTCGAAGATTGCATTTGATATTGAAAAAGAAACAAACGAACAGAATCGTTTTCTTAATTCAATGGTAAATCAAGATAGAATCATCTTGAATAACAAGAAACATTATTTCTTCTATTGTTTATTTTAGCATCTAGATTTTGCTACTGCACGTAATTTTCTTGGTGGTAGTGTCCGTCATTTCACTCATGTTATGTCGAGTGGACGAGGTGATCGTCGAGTTATGTGTTATCTTATTGGTGCAATTATTTTAGCTTTTTTCTTTCTTTATCACACTGTCAATTCATTTCGAAATAAGTAATATCATATCTGTAATTGTACATAAATATATATATTCTTTTTTTCCTTGTGAAATCAATTGTTTTATTAACAAAAATTCGTTTTTTCAGAACACATTCTCTTAATTAATGCTTTGTTACTTATCTCTATAAAGAAATACATATTTATATAGAAATCTACTATTTACAGTTTTAAGATATGAATCTTTTACGTCGTCCTCTCCGTCCTCGTCTTCGTCCACTATTACTCAGTGAAATAACATTAGATGGGCGAAGTGAACCATTATCACCACTTTCATCAGTATCAAGTTCAACAAGTGATTCAGATCCATCATCGCGACCATCAAGTCGTACACGATCGCAACATTTTCTGCCACCATTAACTGAAGAAACTAGTCATCATGTTAGTCTAGTGACACCATTTCAAAGTGAACAACCGACACTTGTTGATCATTTAACTACATTAATGAATGATGATGAACAAAAAGATGATGGTGACATTGATGATAGTGATAGTCAAGTAGAAAAGAAGCAAATTTCACGACTGAAACAATCCAAAAAAATATTGACTCCACTTAAAACACGTGAATATTCGCAATTTAGTGAATTACATCATGCTATAAGAACAGCGAAACCACGAACACTTAATCGAACACCAAAATTTAAAGGACCACCTGGTTTACCACCCCGACAAACACGTTCATTTCACGATACTAAATCACATTATTCGCAAATAACAGATGATGAAGCGTATAATATTGTTAATCAATTTACTTTCAATGATTTTATTCTTCAAGCTTCAATAGCAAAATCACATCGATGTGAAGAATGTACATTGGAAAAAGCTATTCTATCAAAATATACTTATAAACAAATATGTGAAATGGTTGCTGAACGTGTTTGGGCAGAACGTGGAGAAAGTGGAAAAGTAAGAAAAAAAAGAAAAACAAACTTTTCATCTATAAATAATATATTTTCTTATTTAGATTCATGTACAAACACTTGTGCCTAATATTGAACCATTTCAAAATCGAGTACCTATGCATCAAATTGTAACTGAAATGGCTCTTGTGCTTAGACAACATATGTCGAATATACTTGGTAATTTTATTTTATCAAAACTTTTCTTTTTTTACATTTTTTCTTTTGTCATCTAGGTTCTCAACTTAGAATGAATATAAGGGCATTACCAAGCTGGCGTCAAAAGGAAGGTGCTCATACAGAAATTCTTCTTTATGAATCTGAAGGCGGCGGAGGGGGAACGAAAAATGATACAAAAGTCATAACAAAAGAAAACAGTAGTAAGATACAAAATAAATTCAATTCAATGGTGTTCACTTTTTCGTTATTATTTAGATTCAACTAATCTCAAACGTGATACAGGCGCTGAAATTGCTGTTCTTGATAGTTTATTAAAAACTGGAACTCATTTAGATTTACGTGCTTTTGCACTTGATCATATACCGGATATTTCACTGATGTTTACAACTTTAGTTGCAGTCGATTTGTCCTACAATTGTTTACGTGTAAGATTTTACTTATTAATTATTTTTTAATTCGAAGTTCAATAAGGCAAAAACTCAATAAATTTTGGTGTTTTGTTTTGTTCAAAGGCGGTACCTAAAGAATTATTCGAATGTACAAAATTAGAACATCTATATCTGCGTCATAATCCAATCTCATTAGTATCATCGGGAATGAATAATCTCAAAACACTTGTCTTTCTTGATATGTCATTTTGTGAATTACACGATTCTCTACCGGATAGGTATAATATTTATTACTGACATAAAAATCATTAAAAAGTAAATCTTTCTTTTTTTCTTCTTCTGCTTATTTCAATAGTTTATTTGGTTTAACTAATCTTCGCCATTTGGATGTATCATACAATCGTTTAACGAACATTTCAAGTGGTATATCAAATTTAAAGTATGTATCGAATTATTCAACGTGACTATGTCTGTTTTTTTGCAGGAGATATTTGATCCGATTTTCTATGAAAGATTGATGAGATCTGCTTCCGTCGAAGTTAAAAAGAGAAATTGATGTCGATTTCTAATATGTTTATACTTTCTCGTCTGTTTATTTTTATTTAATTTCCCTAAACGTATTCAATATTCAATGAGAAAAACCAATTAGCCGAACGGAAGGTTTTGATATCGCATGATCTCCCTAGTCGAACTTTTATTTTCAAGCGCTTGACAAGACTTGCACCCAAGATGTGTCCATAGCGCAGGACCATCTTGCCCAAGAAGTTCAAGAAGATCATGCGCATGTACACAAAAAAATTATAAAAATTTTTGGTATAGTTAACAACGTTTTTTCTTCAAACAATGCTCATTCATTGAAGGAAAATGTTCGATTTGTATGCCTTTTTTTACAAAAATTTCTCTTATTATCCGCATGTCAAGAAATATTTCAAGATGTATCCATAGCGCATGACTTTCTTGCTCAAGATCATCAAGTATGTCATGCGCATCCCAAAAGATGTTTGACTAGGATTGAGACGAGGCATAAAATTTAACAGTTATAAATAAAATGTTCAATTTCAAATCAAGAAAGTATAACTAATTTTTATCTATTTTTAGAAATCTTCGACAATTTGTTTGTGATGGAAACGAAATAACTTGTTTTCCATCAAGTATAATTTGTATGGAAAATCTTCGATTAATTACAGCAAAAAATACATGGCTTATATCACAATTAGCTCAAGGCGAATGTTCAAAGAAACCTCCAGTAATCAGATATTTCTCCCTCTTTCTCTCTCTCTCTCTCTCTNNNTATATATATATATATATGTCAACGTCCAATGTCGGTTTCAGGCCAATCTGAGATTCGCCTAGGCCAATGTTAGAGGTCAACTATGGTCTAGTTCATATTAAAATTTCAGATTGGACTGACATCATTCCAGGCCATTCTCGGATCGATTAAATATATCCAGTCCAATCTAAGATTGGCCTAAAATTGTTAGTCGAATCTAAGATTGAACTAGGCCAATGTGACATTCATACATTCTGCAGGTCAATCTTAGATTCAATTAGACCAATCGTTTTGAATAAAACATTTTTTCTTCATGAAAAAATTGATCACTTGAACCAGTTTGGTCTACTTCCCCAGCATTAGTGACTAAAGTACAATCATTATCAATTGTTATGTTTATTGATACATTAACAACTGAAAGTTCATTTTCTACTTCATTTGTAGCTGAAGTATCATTCATTTTAATCAGTTAATGGGAAAATAAAATAAATATAAATAAGAAAACTATTTTCAAAGACAATTACAAAATTAACAAAGATTTTTCTACAATTTTTTTCCATTTTTTATTACATAGGCATTTGGAGATACAAAATACCTCCATTTTAGACAAATAATTAAAGTTTTTCCATATTCCATAATATCTTTAATAGAATTACGATTGGCCTACAGAATATATGAACGTCGCATTGGCCTAGTTCAATCTTAGATTGGACTGGATATATTTCATCGATCCGAGAATGGCCTGGAATGATGTCAGTCCAATCTGAAGTTTTAATACGGACTAGGCCATAGTTGACCTCTAACATTGGCCTAGGCGAATCTCAGATTGGCCTGAAACCGACATTGGACGCTAACATACCCAGGTCGACTGATCCGATATTGGATCCGATAGGAACCTGGAAATATCCTACAATCCGATACAGTTCTATTGGATTCCGGGTCGAGGAATCGATGTCGGATCCTCAGTGTCGGAATCCTATAAACTTTCGATGACATCCAACGGTTTTTCGTTGGAATTCATAGGAATCTGACACTGAGGACCCGACATCGATTCCTCGACCCGGAATCCAACGATAATTCTGTAAGATCTGACAGGATCCGATAAAATCGTATTGAATTCCAGTCGGATCGGATGGGTTCCGATAGGTGCCTACTGTCGAATTGCTCGATCTGNGTATATATAAGACGAAAAATTTTCTATTTTTATTTAATTTGTAGAAATTACTTGAATTACTTGCTCTTCGCTTAAGTAAATATCCTTGGAAACGTTTATTACATAAAATGCCTGACTCATCAAAAACATTATTATTCGGGTGTGTGACATAGTTCTACAGACAATTCGAAAAGGTTTTACATGCTTTTTTCTTTCTTTTCAGGGCTCACTTATGTGATTCTTGTTCGGGTTTACGAGTTGCACAAGGCTATCGTGCAATTGTAACGTGTCAAAATTTATTTGGTATTAAACTATTACCGGTACTCTTCACCAGTTGTACACCAGAATGTTTACAGAAATTACTTTCTAATGAAAATGATAATACTAATATTCCGTCCAAAAATGCTTTTACTGTTCATGATCAATTTATTGCTAAACTGAAAAAGCGTCATACGTGATGATAATCTTTTTTTTACGTATTTTTTAAACCTTTTTCTTTTCACAAATAATAACAGTAAATTATATTTATAAATAATCTCACCAATTTTGGTTTTTTAGATAAATAAAATGAAGTTAATTACACATAATATGCTTACATCGAATATTCTCAAAGGAGTAACAAGAGGTTTTCCATTGAAAATAAAAGCTGACAAAGTCGAAAATGTTTCTGTTGATTACAATCGTGATTTTATAACCCGTATTATACCACGTATTGAATATGATGCATTACGAGCAGCTGTTAATGACGTAGATTTTCATTATTACAAAAAAACAATGTTTCCTAAATTGTTATTTACTTTTTTGTAGCTTGGTTTGAATGAATCATTGCCCGAAACAATGCCCGAAGCCGTACAACAAGACGATGAATTTCTTAAAACAATGCATAAAGTTTTGCTTGAATATGAAATTGAAGAAGGTGAACTTATTTGTCCGGAAACTGGTAGGAAATTTCCGATTTCAAAAGGAATTCCGAATATGTTGTTACAAGAAACTGAAGTATCTTAAAGAGTTACTTTTGTCGTGATTAAAATTATATTTGTTCTTGTTGCTTTTTGTTGGTCAAATAAAAATAAGAGACGTCTAAAATGTTTTTCTTTTATTCATCGCAAATAACGAGACTTAACAAAAAGAAAAGAAGAATACAATAAATCCAATTGGGTATGAGAATCATTTATTCTTTAGTCTTAATTAAATACTAAATATTGACAAAAGCAAAGAAAAACAAATTTTTTTGTCTCGAAAAGTTTTATTCATTATAGATTAAATTCTCATGGGTATGGGTAAAAAATCACACAAGAATGAGTCAGATAGACATTGCTCACAAAGATCTCAATCGAAGAATACTGATAAAATCAATCAATTGCATTCATTTGAAATGATACCTGATTATCTTCAATCAAATCCATATATTCGAACAGGTTATCGATATGGTTTAACTCTTAAAGGTTGTTTAATTAGGTAATTATTATAGAAAACTTTTCAAATATTGATTAACAATATCTAATAACGAATTAAATGTTTTTCTTTTCATTACATCTAGTCTATTTTATTTAAATAATGAATGGGTGAACGTTTGGTCACATATGATTGGTGCTGGTATTTTCATATATTTTTTTGTTCGTGATATATATTTGGGTAAAGCTTTACCATTTATGACAACATCAACTGATTATTATATTATATCATTCTATACAATTTCTGTGATTGTAAGTCTATTTATATTTCTTATTTTGTTTTTCTATAACAGGAGCTAAAAGAACTATAAAATAATTGTATGTTTTCAACCTGAACTAATAGATATGCATGATATGTTCGGTTTCTTTTCACCTATTTGGTTGTATGTCATCGCGGGCATTCGCTGATTTTCTTAAATTAGATTTATGTGGTATTGGATCTGGTATTCTTGGCTGCTACGTATGTGGTCTTCATTTGTCATTTGAATGCTATCGTCATTGGAGATTAAGCTATGAAACAGTAATTATTGGTATTATGCTTATTGCTGTCATTTATTACGTACATGGCGTGAAAAGATACATCACAAGAAATATTCACGTGTCTTTATTTGTTAGTATCTCATTGCTTGGCTTATTACCAGCTTTACACTGGTATTTTCTTCATGGTGGTTGGTCAAATCAGCATGTCAAACATTTTTTTCCGAAAATATTTATACTTTATGGACTATTAGCAATTGGTGCTTTGGCTTATTTAACAAAATTTCCTGAAAGATTTTTTCCCGGTAAAATTTTATTTTCGCTATATAAATACTATTTAAATATTTAATCTATAATGTGATTTAAATTTAGGTTATTTTGATATTTTATTAGCTAGTCATCAAATTTGGCATTTCGCATCATTAGCTGCATTTATTTCCTGGTATCAAAATGCCATTGAACTATTACAGTATCATTTTATTACTCCGTGTGATATTCAATTAGAATGAAATAGAAGATTTGAAATTTTTGGGGTTGACTTTCAGTTATTTAGTAAATCGTATGCTTTTGTATTTGACACTCAAACATTTTCTTTTACGCATTTAGTTAGTATGAATTGAGATAATCTGTTTTGGTTTTCTATAAATTTTTATTTGTAAGCTTATTTCTGCGATAAATAAATGATAATTACAATGATAAATATTCAAGAAAATTGTTAAATATATAATAAGTATTAGTTAATTAGAGTTTCACCTACATGTGCATAGAACAATAGAAATATGTATTTATCTCGATTAGTTTGAAAAGTAAAAACGGAATGTGCAGCTGGTTCAAAGAGATTTTCATGCTGTTATACATATAATGATTTCAGATGTAAAGTCATCTGAAAATTTATTATTTTCGATAAAAATAAAAGTTCTATTCGTCAAAAATGATCATTCATGGATATGATTTAACTGTTCATATTTCATTCTGAAAGGTAAGTTATTCAAATATTCATATATTTTTTCTACTTACGCATCATCGCATTTATAAAATAGACAAATATTAAAGAATACTATTTTTCCAGAAAAATAAATTAATAAAGTTTAATTTGATATTCTTAAATAAGTTAGAAGTATTTTTTTCATGTCAACATAACATGAGTGCAAGTAGTTTCATTTAAATCACTAAATCTGTTAATTAATTCTGACGTTGATTATTGAAGTGGAAAACAATGATATCTATGTGTCGTAGAATAGATGGAAATCCAGTTCAGTTTTAAATCGAACTGGGACAGATAGAAATTTTTATTTTTTTAGTTCAAATCAAAATTTTGAAGTCAGCTAGCTGAGAAAAATCAATTGATTGTTTACTTTTGATAGATCAACATGGCCTTTATCTACGATGAGAGGTTTAGAGAAATTGATAGTGCCTTTGAAGACATTAAGCAATATAAAGTAAATGATACTTTGTAATGCTTGGTCATATTGAAGTGTCATGGATGTTGACTAAATGCAGTGTGTTTTATTTGAGATAAAAGCATGTTTTGAAAACAAAAGAGTAAAAATTGCGCAATTACAGAGATTATTCTCAGTTTGTTGAGTTGCAAATACATAAATAAAGCAAATAAAAAATAAGTTTTATTTTTCCTTTTCAAGATACAAAGCAAGTGAGGAAAAAGAAAGTATGGATTTTTTTAAGCCGTTCACATGGATCATAAAAGGTTGCGTTTTTTTTAAACTTTACCAATAGTAACTCCTTCAGATTTAACTATAGAGGTTTGTAGGACTAGAAGCAAGTCTCTCTTTAGCCAGTAAATGATTAGGATGCTGTTTGGTGAATTTCATCTTGTAATTTCTGTGCGACTGTGTATTCTTTATAGAAATATTTGCTCCTTCATTCGATGTATTCGTCAAGTGATCATCAACATTCATCATTACTTAATTTAATAGATACAATGATCGAAACTAAATTGGTTTCGATTGATGCTGGTAATCTGGTCGACATCGATCAATTTACTAATTTAATTGATGATGACTTTAAGAATATACGTCTAGACGAAAAAAGCAAAAATTTCGTTTGAGAATGCACATTCAAACAGTCATAGAAAATGAAGTTCATCGCACAATATGTAAACATCTTATTGTGGTCAGAGAAATTTTTCAGGGCATGTATTCGTGGTTAAAATTAATTCCAGAGCTGACATTCTTTTTTTCATTTATCGGTTAGTCTATAATCGACTGCCACATTGTTGGATCGTAACCAACTAATGCCTGCCAATAGTTAATTCGATTTGTTCTAATTACATGTGAATCACTTCATGAAACTTAATCAAGAATTATTTATCGATATCATCAGCTCTACTCTTAACTCGTCTTGAAGCTGTATAGTCTTGATCTATCTAAAATTAAAATAATATCGAATAAAACAGATTATCAACCATTTGGATGTAAGTTGTTAGTTTTCTTTCATCTACATTTTTCATTTAGTCTTTTCGCGCTTTTCACCAGATTTATCGTATGTTTTCGATCGGCCTGCATCCGAAAAAGAAATTGTTTCGCTGCTGAAACAAACACTAAGTTTCAATATTGCTGTTTTGTTGTTTTGTATGCAAATGTATCAAGAGCATAAAGAAAAGCAGAGAATGAGTTACTGTTATACTTATTCTTTTTTATTTGAACTTGCTGATAACGATTTTACAAGTTTGTATTGTTTCTCGAACGTACTCTGATGCCGCATTCTGAAGGTATGGTGATCTTATTGACATTGTGACATTTTTTCATTTTTGCTGATGAAATTACAGCAGCTAAATGGACGTGCTGATAAAAGCAATAAAGATATGGCAAATATGGCGCTGAGCTAACGTTGCATTATGTTGTTAGGTGCAAAGAAAAGAAAAGAAAAAAAAGGTCTTAAAAGTTGTAGTTTTTAATCTATTTTTACATTCAGTGTTGAATAAAAGACAACAGATAGATGAGTCATAGGTGAGAATATCAACAGAAATAACATTTGCACAGCGTGTTTTTGTCAGTCACTAACTGAATTTACCTCATGCGCTTTAAATCGAATATTTTTTTTTCATTTCTGAAGAAAACAACATGAATAATTGATTGTTTTAAATTCAGATCATTTAAAAATGAGACGAGACACTTATGAAATGAAAAGTCCCCAAGTACATCCTGAGAATGAAACGGTGGCACATAAAACTATTCCGGTATCTAGCAACATCGATGAGACAAATGAGACAAATTCATCTTGGTAGGTTTCAAGTGACCATAACTGTTTATTCTATTCCGAAATGTTTTCAATTTCAGTTTTCAACTGAGAGAAGTATTTAAAAAAAAAGATCAAGATTCAACAGAAAAGCAAGGACCTCCGGAAGTTGTCACTTTTTCAAGTCTAGTATGTTAACTTTTTCATTATTGAGAAATGAACAAACATAGCACATTTACAGTTTCGTTTTGCAAATGGGACCGATTTCTTCTATATGATTATTGGCTCGATTGCTGGTAATAGTTTTGAGTTAAGATTTTTCTTAGTTAATCATGATATCTATTCTATTTAGCTTTGGCTCATGGTGCTGCCTTTCCACTCAGTAAGTTCTTCCTTGAATAACTAACAATAATTACATACATGTCGTTCCAGTGTTGCTTATATTCGGAAATTTAACTGACATATTTACTAATCGAACATTCAATCTATGTACAGCAAATTTAACGGAGTTTGATGGCCTTTGTCCACCAGGCGTTGTACTGACTACTGAAAATTTTTTTCAAGAAATCATGTATGATCTTTTCCTTTTCTATTTGAAATTTTATTTTTGTATGATATTCGTGTAGGAAGTGTAACACGACAGGAGCAGACTTTCCAATCCCAAACGTTGACTTGCTAGGAACTATCAGTCAACAAGCTATATGGCTGACTAGTAAGTTTTGATATTTTGTGCTCGAAGAAATAAATTATTTATTAAATTATAAGTGATTATGAAAGAATTCTAAAGCTTACTTGTAATAAATACTTGTAAAATTTTGTATTTCATACAATACAGAGTTCTTTGTTTCTAAGTATGTAAATGAGCAATTATATACATTATAACAGAAAATTATGAATCTAACTCACATCATTCAAAACGTAGAATCCTTGATTTTTTTCTCCAGTAATAATAAAACATCATTTCTTAATGTTAATTGTATTCTCTAAACGATTTAAATTCAATTTTTTATATTCATTTCCTATCTGATTGCAGTTGTTGGATGTGCTACAATTGTAGTTGGATACTTTCAAGTTGCTTTTTGGTCTATTGCATGTGAACGTCAAACACGTCGCCTACGTGAAAAACTTTTAAGATCAATACTTAGTAAAGAAATTGCTTATTTTGATACAAACAAAACAGCTCAATTAAGTACAAGACTCTCAGAAGATGTCAATAAAGTACACGACGGTACAGGTGATAAAGTTGCATCAGCATTACAATTTTTTGCTTCTTTCATTGCCGGTCTTATACTTGGGTTCGTATTGAACTAATTTGCTATCGCTATAATTCGATTTATTTTGTTTCATTTAGATTGATAAAAGGATGGAAATTAACACTAGTCCTACTTGCCGTCAGTCCAGTGCTGTTTTCAAGTGCTGTTCTTTTCACAAAAGTATAAAGACAGTTAATATCAACAATTTATTTCAGTAGAAATTTTCTGTTTCAATAGATAACTGCAGCAATGACGTCACAAGAATTGAAAGCATATGCTAAAGCTGGCGCTATTGCCGAAGAAGTTTTTGGAAGTATACGAACTGTTTTTTCATTCAATGGAGGAGCTTATGAATCAAAAAGGTATATGGTACTAATTAATTTGCAAATATTTTCAACGAAGTTTCTCTCTTGGCAGATATGAAAAATATTTACGATCAGCAAAGATCAGTGGTATTCGTAAAGGTGCATTGAATGGAGCGTTAATGGGTGCCATTTGGTTTTTAGTTTTTTGCACTTACGCTTTGGTATGATCATTGTCTCCTAATATATTAGCATATTTTCTCTTCTTATTAGGGTTTTTGGTATGGAGCTAAACTAGTTCGCGAGGAGCATTATTCAATTGGTGGAATTCTCATCGTAAAAACTACTATTTTCTTGAATTAGTTTATATTTATATTTTTTATATTTTAACAGGTCTTTTTTTCAGTCATTACAGCAGTGTTTAGTCTTGGCCAAGCAGCGCCTCACCTTCAATCAGTAGCACAAGCTCGAGGAGCAGCTTATACACTGTGGAAAATAATCGATACAGTAAAACAAACCTAGAACTACTTACTTTCACATCAAAGTATTTCCTATATTTAGCCATCCAAAATTACTATCAATAATCCGGATGGTATTCGTAAAGATGATATAGTCGGTGAAATAAAATTTTTTAATGTTCACTTTTCTTATCCTTCTCGACCCGATGTTTCCATTCTTAATGGACTTTCATTTACGGCTCAACGTGGCGAGACAACCGCACTTGTTGGTTCTTCCGGCTGTGGAAAAGTAAACATTTTAAATTGACATCACATTCTCAAAAACTTGACCCACCGGTTTACTTTAGAGTACGTGCGTACAATTATTACAAAGATTCTATGATCCAACTGAAGGATCAATTGAGTTCGATGGTACAGTTGAAATTGATGGTACTCCAGTTAATCGATATAATCTTGGTTGGCTGCGAGAACGTATCGGTGTTGTATCACAAGAACCAATTCTATTTCAAACGACAATCAGAGAAAATATTCGTTTCGGAAAAACAAATGCAACTCAAGAAGAAATCGAACAAGCAGCGAAAATGGCGAATGCACATGATTTTATTAATGATCTACCACAAAAATACGAAACACTTGTTGGTGAACGTGGTGCACAATTGAGTGGAGTATGACTTTTGTTCTCTCTTCAAAGTTTCTTTCTTATGAATCTACTAATTCCTTTATTTTTCTAGGGTCAAAAGCAACGAATAGGTATGAATGATTGCTGAATAAAACTTGATATATATATATATATATATATATATATATATTGTTTCAAATTATTACCGGTAGCTATTGCCCGCGCACTCATTCGCAATCCACGAATTCTTTTACTTGATGAAGCAACAGTAAGAAGAATTCGACTGGTAATAAAGTCTGATTTTTGTTTTGTTTCATTTTTTCCTATAGAGCGCTCTCGATAGAGAAAGTGAACGCATTGTACAAGATGCTCTTGATCGTGCATCACGAGGACGTACAACAATTGTTATTGCGCATCGATTATCGACGATTGTAAATGCATCGAAAATTATTGTTCTCAATGCAGGATCAGTTGTTGAAGAAGGTAAATCTACTAATCGATGAAGACTAAGAAGAAAAAGAATAACTTTTTCGATCATAATAAATCCTTTTAGGAAATCATGAAACATTGATGAATGCCAAAGGAGCTTATTATGGTCTCGTCGAAGCACAAAATATTCATCTGAAAAGCAACGATAAGGATAAGGAAGAAAGTTATGAAGATGATGAAGTAGTAGGTATGAAAAACCGTATTTTTTGGATTATTTTGCATATGAAAAATTATTTTTAATATACGAGGAACGCCATCTTTCTCTCGGGTCATATTTGAATGAGGATTTTATTTACGAATGAAACCAGAATGATTTTGGAATAAACCCGAAAAAATATCCTATTGTTAGCATACTGCTGGCTGTGAAAGTATTGCACTTCGATGGTACTTTTCAAATGATTGCACGAGTAATCGTCAAGAATAAAAGGAACAGTAATTTTGAATGATTAACTTGCGAATCAGTTTTTTCTGGTCAAGTACATTCATTTTTTCCGGCAATATTCATAATTTATCAAGGCCTACATGATGCACACATAATATAAACGACAAGATAACGAATACCGTCACAACACTTTCCTCGTTAGTCAAATGTAGCCTATATTCGACAATATTTTCATTTGATTTTAGTCGATAGTGAAATGAATTCATGTGCACAATTCTTTGGTGATCAATCTACACTTAACAAATCAATTGAAGACGATCAAAAAAGTTCAAAAATTGGTCACGTCAATGAATCTCTTAAGGTAAGTTCTCATTGAGAACTAAAATTAACGATATATTAAACTCATAGGAATGGGTAAAAATAGAAGTATGTTAAATAGGGTAAAGTAGAGAACATTCACGATTCTTGATGAATCTGTCAAATAATAATTCCAAACTAAGATCCAAGCGATATCTATACAATAAAACAGGGAAAGCCTGAAGACAATATAATACTATGGTTACTTTTCAGAAAATGAATATTTCCATAAATTTATATTATGAGCCATTGCATGTAAGCCACGACCGAATGCAACAGAACGTGCTCAATCGTATGTCACAGATTTTACTCATTTTAATATATGTGATAGAGGAGAGTATTCGATGA
>OENM01001137.1:33557-43762 GCA_900239745.1 Rotaria magnacalcarata | reverse complement strand
CATTGCGGAATAGGATGTATTCTCAACCGAATACATGCGAGTACATGAATTCTAGAATTCTAGGTTTCTGAGGGGAAGAGGGAGTAGTACAACCAAGTACATGCGTGTGCTTGAGAGTGCAAATGTATCCCCCCGGTCGAAGAAAACGATCAGTAAACGGTCGCATACGATACAAATACGGCCCGTTTTACGTGGCGTATTTTTACCCGTATAGCAGGGGCAGTAATACGGTCGTATGTTCTATAGAATAGGATAATATTACACCGACTTTACGAGGTTTTACGGCTGATATACGGTGTCCGTGTATGGCCGTAATAGTGCCCCTGTTAAAACGCCTTAATACGATGCAAAAACGACCGTTTACGGTAATGGTACACCGGTTTACGGTGGTCCGTTTTGATCAACCTGAACCTNTAGCAGGGGCAGTAATACGGTCGTATGTTCTATAGAATAGGATAATATTACACCGACTTTACGAGGTTTTACGGCTGATATACGGTGTCCGTGTATGGCCGTAATACTGCCCCTGTTAAAACGCCTTAATACGATGCAAAAACGACCGTTTACGGTAATGGTACACCGGTTTACGGTGGTCCGTTTTGATCAACCTGAACCTCTTTGTTAGTAGCGGAGCTTTCAGTCTATATGTAAATTGTCTAGTACAAGTTCTACCCGTACTTGCGCAGCTATGGCCTTATCTACTTCATCCATATTGAACATGCTATTTTTGTCGTTGAAACTTGTCATTCATGAAATTCTGATAAATTTTTGAAAAATTATTAATACTTCTTGCTCCAGTTAGGTTCGGACGAATATATTTGAGCACCAATAATGCAGAGTTTCGGCTTATGTTAAATAGTAGTGTAAAGGCTATTAAGGAACACTGGCATAATTATTGATGAGAAACATGTTTTTAAAAGAATTTAGTGGACAATGTCTACAATCGTTGTAAACAATACTATCAAAGGATTTTTCCAGACAATAAGAGTTATAATTACTTATATTTAACCTTCTTGAAAGAAAAGTCGAATAAATTGAATTCTTCCATTGTGTACTACATCAATGGAATATCTATTAGTTCGAAGCTATAAGTTGACTAAATATGGTTGTTAGCAAAGAAAAACAGTAAAGGACAATATTTCTTGACTATAAACTCAGTATTTTGTTTATGTTGATCCGGTCTCTATTACCAAGGCCAATGATCACGAGGATGAATACCGTAGGAACCGACCTGAAAGATGCAGAAAAATCACCGTATCTGGCAAGAAAGCCCGGGGAAGCGCTGGAACATGGAAGGAGTATTCCGGTCGGAAATTGACGGATTTTTTTCAGGTGTGTTTCGGTCATCTTGCAGCCGGAAAGCACAGGAAACTAACCAGTATCCATAGAAAAAAAATTCGGTAATTTTCGGGCGGAATATTGCTTCCACTTTCCAGCGATTTTCCGAGCTTTCCGACCGTTTCCCACCATACCTCTACGACCTGGGTACGCGACAGCTTCTGACATCGTTGTGTAAGAAGAAACGCGTTGTAAGACTTACAATCAGTCACGCATAGTAACAAAAATCTCAATGTGTAAAACTGAACGTGTACCAGTCTTGATTATCAATTAGCTCAATTGTGATACAAATACTTAAATTCCTAGTAAAATATGAACAAAAGCGAAGAAATCTTTTAAGAAAGGCGCAGCGTTGCTGTAGATCTTGCCATTTATACTTCAAGAATGTTCGCACTGAGTTAATAACGCCACATCTTCATGGACGCATTCATTCAGCGATGGATTTTTCAACAAATTTTTATTTTTAGACTAATTAATGCTCATAATTGATTTACACCAAAACTCACTCATCTATCTGATAAATGAGACAAAATATCATTCATATAGGGATGTTCAGTTTTAAAAATGCCGCAAATACTTGCAATTATGAACGACCAACATTTACTGCTTAAGAATAAACTAATTTAATATCAACTATCATTATTCCAAGGTTCCGAGGGCTCAAATTGAGTCAGAAAAACATCAATTACATATCGCGACAGGGTGTATCAAGTTGGGATGACGATCAGCATAATACTATAGGAATGTATTCTAGCAAGCTAATACAAAAAGAAAAAAAACTAAATGATACTATCCTCGCATATATTTTATTACTCACAAAAACGAATATGAGTCTAACTAAAGCACCACGAAATTTAGTTTGTCTGAAACGATATCGCTTGATATTTGATTTTCTCTCTTCATGGTAAACTACTGAAGAGCTTGGGTGTGTTTGCATACGCTGGCGTTTGCGATTAGATAGTGCTGTGAGGAATACAAGTTTTTGACGATTTTTGACCATGAAGAATACTTATCTGATAAGAAAGGTAGGCTGTAGGCAACAATTTTTGAGACATTTTATAACGCTATTAAAAAAGTGACACTTGAAAAATTAAGCGTTTTATTATAAAACTTGAAATTATCCGCTTTGAAGTATCAACGATCATTTTTTCAAAACAAGAGGCAATATAATTCTCTTAGGTGATTTTTATTTTTTGCGAAAAGAATTGTAATTTATTGTTTCTTACTTTCGTTGTTTGTCGGATATTTTTATGCATATAGAAAAATCTGTGTGAGTTTTTGGTAAAGAAAATAAATAATATGATTGCGATATATGACGTACATCCAATAGCAGACTTACTCCACGATGTTGCAACATCAAGGTATGCAAAACGAAACACAGAGGATTGATGGACGCATAAAATATCACCGTTTTCTTCCTGACAATCGAGCACGGTAGATCTGAACAACTCAACCAATATTTAAGATCAATCTAATGTCCTTGATATTTTTTTTTACTGTGATAAACTTTAAAAATGCTGCATTCACTGCTTATGTTTGATTGAAATTCACCATACCGTATACGTTAATATATTTTCATAAGCAAGATCTTTTGAATGAAGCTCAACCACTTCAATATCCTTAGAGTAACGGGTCATAATATATTAGAAACGACTCATGTAATCTCGAAATGCATTTTAGACGCCGTTAGATCCGTGTATGTTGCAAATTTTGGCGTCCTTATGCGTTTCGGTGTCGAGTTATAATAAAAACGCAGATAAAGGCGTCTGTAATTATCTTTCTAAACTCGTTTAAAGAACTTCGAGGAGTTTGTTAGCGCTAATCAGAGTAAAAGTATACGAACACGTTTAAATTCCTATTTTAAAACGCGTATGAACACAATATGTATCTTTTCTTGGGTTAGATCGCGTACCACAATTGAAATGCAATTTATTTGCTATCCAATAAACGCCGTGAAATCGACGAAGTAGATAAAACGCGTTTCATGGAGGTATGAGTAGTTCATGAAATGCCAAAAAAGCGCTTCATTACACTGATTTCCGAAACACAACTGAATTCATAGTTATATAGTAGGTACTGTCAATGAAGAGTGGTCAGACATGCAGCAAATCTAATAATTTTGGTTTTGAGGTTTTCGCTTTCGTTTTGAAATACATCAAAAAAGATTATATTTCCCAACTAAAACCAAAACTCCAACACTAGTTTTGATTTTGGTTCATGCCTAAGCATGATAGCTATCGAAATCTGCATTTATACAAAAATAGGCTTGAGTATAACGGAGTTTGCTCTAGTTTAAATGCCACATTGCACTAGGAGCAAAGTCTTTGTGTTATATTTCGTTTTTGGAAACTGTTAATTAGCGGTAAAAATGTCCCTTATTGATTCAGTTAAGTAAGAAAGAAATCTATTTAGTTTTATTGAATACTTATATGATATTCATGATATTTTTTCTTTTGAACTCGAAAATTTGGTCTTCGTTTATATATTGAGGATTGAATCAAATAAGGTTTAGTTTAACAGATTGATTTTATCAAATGAGTATTTCTGTAATAATGCATTTCTATTCGAAAGTTTGTTGAAAATATAAGACTATAAATACAACTGTATGTTTCTGTTTCCTTAAAGTCGGAAGTACTTTCTGTTGCGCACACAATAGATGATTATCTTGACATTATCGGTAGGATTTTCATCATCACTGTTGTAAATAACTAAGTAAATTCGATGCATATTCTGTTTTTACTTTCAATTGGTTTTTAAATAAAAACTGCACAAAAATGTTCTTTGATGCAGAATTTAGTATAATTAACAATGCATCGGAGTAAAACTTATTTTATGAAGTTGAGAAAAACGAAAAACAAATGCATCGTAACTATTTAAAAAATTGAAAACAAATAATTTTTTAAACATTTTAATTCAAATATCGACCAATATTCTATTCTAAAAAAAATTAAGTAAGTTAAAAAAATTCTCGCTATAAGATCGTTCACTCTATTTCGGACGGATGACTGTCATGGCCATCGGCCATGATATGAATTTAGTTGGGATATATCTTCTATATTCTGCTTTGTGTTTCGTTGTGGTGCCATCCATTGCATTCTTTCATGTTTTTGTTGTTTTTCTCTTGTTTCTCTCCATGTGCTAAACTTATCTCTATGCAATAAAAGAAATATCATCGGTATGTGATGAGATATGAGAGGAGGAGAATGTATGAAAGGTGAATATATAAAAGGGATAGACGTTTTATTCTTAATTGTGTTTTTTGTTTTTTTCTGATTTTTTAATTATTGTCGATTCGAATTGAAATAAAGTTTGAAAATGGAGTTAAAGGAATTGATGGGAAGGAAAATAATAATGACTTAAAAGATTACAGTATGACGGTTACGAAAAAAAACACAGAAGATTTTTTTATTTTATGTGTTGTGATATATCGTTCTCATTTTCTATAAAAGTACTTGCTACAGTGTCCTTATCCTAATGGAAAAAATGTTAATTAATATTATTATACTGCGTATATGTACATTTATACCCTTCAAAGACAGATATATTTGTTTTTCTTAATTTTTTCAGTAAACAAGATTGGAGTTTTTCCACTGTTGTTTCATTGATAAAAAGAATGAATCATCTTGATTTCATTAAAATAAAGATCCTAACTATATTTATTTTACAAAGCAAGATAAGTCGACAATTCTATTCTTAAACTTATCGAAGGTGCTATAAAACGATTAATTCATGTGATTCATGAAGATAAGAACAATATCCAGCAATATATGGCTCAGCGCAAGTTATGTTCGGCTTGTAATCAACGGTTCATGGGTTCAAATCTTGGTTCGCGCTATCATTGGAAAAATTACTACTCTGTTGCTCATGGTATTTCGGTGTTATATCATAGCTTAATATGATTGGGTCGGCTCAATTCCAACACAGAGTGATGATAATTTTTAATATTTTTCGAGCAAAAAAGTAAACGCGTTCTAATGCATCTTGTATCCAGACGAGTTTAGACGCTTTTGCTTTTGGATGCGTTCCCACGCTTGAAAATGTTGCATTTTGGACAAGTCCTAACGCGTCTGCAACCCCCGCAAATGTTGCATTCTAGATGCGTCCTGATGCGTGAAGTGCCATCGTTCACAAACGCTCAGAGATGCGTTACGACTCGGAAAAAAAGTTACATGGGCTCTATTAATAGAATGGTAGAAGAAAAAGTTGTATACAGTGTGGTAGCAGATCATAGGTTTTTCGAAATAACCGAAATAGAAAGCTATTCCATTGTGTTCATTGAACGAGAAGTTGACTGCTCATCGCACTTCTATTGTTAGATCTTTTTTTGTAGAGTTCTAAAACATTTTAGTTTTCGGATAGAATATCTTTTTTGGGCTCAATTTCGATAAGAAATTCTCAATTGTTTCTCCATCAGTAAACTTACTGTTTATGACTTCGATGAAATATACAGCAAATTTTAAGTTTACATGAATGTCGTGCACGTTGCTCGACTATTCAACTATTAGATTTACAGTTTGTAGCCGAAAATAATAAAATTTGAAAATATCTAGATTTGATTCTGTTCTATACGCAAAGTGGGCAGATGCTTCCATTTCGTCAAATGTACATTGAACTGTGAAGAGTAGCTGTGTGTATGCAAATGTATCAGAGTCTTCTGTTCAACATATCGGCTGGTCACCACAAGGCAACTGCCACACTCTCAAAATATTTTTATCGCATATATCTGTCTGTATGTATGTATGCGCCACAGGCGAAACATGACGTTATTTAAAGCAAATTAGACATTATTATTTATTGCCACCACTCCATGTAAGACGCTGACTAGCCCATGGTTCAATATGATCGCCAATACTTATACCATCAACTATTACCATGCCCTCATTTTTCTCACCATTAAACATGATCTGATCAAACTCGCATTTCTCTCTTAAAATCAATTCCTCGTGTGCTCTAGCTTGCAAAAGCAGCAGTAATAATTATTTTAGCTTCTTTGGGAACTTTCACTGGAAATACACGATTTTTAACATGCAAGGATTGTTTTTCGTAGTTTTGACGATGAACTCAAATACAGTCTCCAATTATAAAAATGTAGGTCATTGACTTTGATCTTCATGAAAATAAGATTTTTCTCTGTAAACAGATAATACAATGTCAGCTCGAAAGTAAACTGATCGGGAGAGTAATCGTAACTCTTCTTATATAATTCAGGAGGTCTATAAAATTGACGGTTTTGTAAATAACACACAATCCTTATATCACCAATTCCAGTCGTACAGTACTTATGTATACATAAGAACAGGATTCAATCTGACGTCCCGACGAATTATTTTCTGAGCATGTAACTTTTCGCAATAGATAAGTTACTTCTACTCATAATTAGATAGTGTATGCAATGACGAGCAGCAATCAAATAGATTTATATTTACGTTTTATGTAGTTTTCAAATGGTGATTATATTCGAACTAAACCCTGTTAAAAACGTAAGATTCAATGTGAAACTATAGCAGCTTTATCATTTTGCACGAAAATAGAAATACGCTGTTCTCCCTCCGTATAGTATAAAATTAGCTAATCTGAAACAATCAACAATGTGATAATGATCATAAAAATAGTTTGTAACCTGCTGTATTTCATCATGTCGTAAACTGGCAGAAAAAATCGAGTACTCGAAATTTACGATCGTTTCTATCAATGTGAGAGGTGATAATACAGAGCTACAATACAACTAAATATGAAAGTTACATACTTCTGTTTATGATTACAACTGTTTAACGTCAGCACCTCAAGAGACATGTCCAATAATTATACCATTTCTTTCGTGAATATGATGATTGTTTGTGTATGGTCTGTTTTTCTTCTGGCAACAGCATCTGCATTTGGCTCACCACAAGACATTCTGAGGCAACCCACCGAAATAAATAACAATAATGAAACTCTAACAAGTAAGAATTACATTTTTTCGATCTGCATACACTATTCGAGTTTGACTTACTATAGGAATAGAGATTGTTTGTTTTGTTTTACATAAAATAAAAGTATCTAATTAATTTCTCTTAAACAACATTTGAATAGATTTAGCACTGATGCGTCGTCGTTTTGCGTCTCTTGCTCTATCTTGCATTCATCGCGAATATCCAAATAAATTGGCTCATGTTCTTGCTACGGATAGTGACGTACAACCACCTCGTCAATTAACGCCGACTTTTTATGGATGCTTCGATTGGCATTCAGCTGTTCATGGACATTGGCTTCTGGCTCGTCTGGCTCGAATCGATGTTAATCTAACTGCAGAGTGTCGTCAAGCACTTGGGAAAAGTTTTACTAAAGAAAATATCTTGAAAGAAGTTGCATACATAAACAACGACCAACGATTATCCTTTGAACGGCCCTATGGCTTGGCTTGGTTCTTGAAACTCGCCACAGAATTAGATGAATGGGCACTAGTAGAAACAGAAGTATGTTTTCAAAAATACTCTAATTTTTAGTAAAATTTGATTTTGTGAAACACGATCTGAAAGGAGTGTTAACGTATATAGGGTAGAAATTTGGACCCTCAAGATCGTTACAGAGAAATTAATTAATCAGTTAATTGGTTTATTAATTATTAATTATTAAATTTCTCTGTAACGGTCTGTGATGATTTCTAGAGACTCTATACATACATCATAATACAGACCGTACCAGAGAAGCTTCACAGACCATCAGTGATCGTGATAGACGAATTTCAGAAAAGAAGTTTCATCGTGTTTTACATTTTAATCCTACAGGGATTGCGCTAACAGCTTTTTAAAGATACTAGGAGTGTCTGAAACTATCAGATTCGATTTTGTAAGATAGCTCTCGACAAACATAAGTTGAAAATAATCTATTTTATTTCAAAATTTTTATTTTTACCTAAGAATCCACTGTGCTATACATACCGTTTGCAAATTTAGTTTCGCTACTTAATCTATCATTTGTTTTTGTGTTCTGTGTTTTCTGAAAATAAAACATATCATCAAACACCAGATTGATGTCTTAAAAATCTGCAGTTTGTTTTACAAGCTTTGTTGTTTTTTTTTAAACAGGATTTCTGTTCAGTAAAGTTTTATCAGACGATTTGTCCTTCTCATTCTATATATTAATAATAATAGGAAATATGTTGATACATCTGTGACGGTCTAGTATTTTATTGGGCAAGTTCGATTCTTCTCTATTCGCAAGCTCACAAAGAAATAGTTGACTTTCTCACAAATGGTTGAAATGGATCTATCGTGTTTCAAATCCATAAACTGTAGTAAATTGTGCTTCCATGTCCTACTTCTGAAACATACTCTTCAAATGAAGGAAAATTCTTTCACACATATACCTTTGCAATAAAACTTCGTCTAGCAGAATATCCCATTTCAATCTTTTAAGATTGGCTTCGGTATCAATTTTATTTCGAAAACATTCTTTTTTTTATCAATGTACGATGAAATCTCAGTTGAAAAATGAGATACATTATAGGACAAACTCTACAAACGCTGAGCGAGAAATAATTAGACAGAAACGACTGAAACAATAGACGCACGCATAGATTGTTTCAAAAAAGAAGATAAGCTGATTAATTAAAAAAATGATCTCTAATCTCTTCTGCCTAAAAATAGAAGCAATGATAGTCGTAGATTTCTGCAACGATACAAGAAAAAATAGCTGGACATTCGAAGAATTGAAGCATTAATGATGAGACACATGCATTCAATATATTTCTTATCTACTTCGGTTCTCTAAAGAACCTCAGATCTCTAAGATTTCAAAATTGCGTGAGTGAATTTCTGAATGCAGTAGAAGTTGTTCCAAAAATATTTAAATATAATGAATACTATAGAAAAGTTTCAAAACTGTTTGATATTATTTGAATATTATTTTTGTAGAATGTTGAAGAGATTCAGCGATGGCGCGATAATATACGTCCACTGGAAATGTTGATTGTTACACGTCTCTCATCTTGGCTTCCTAAACTATCATATCCTGTTCGTAGTGGTGAACACAGTCAGACAGCTTTCGCACTTGGCTTCGCACTTGATTACGCTTATCAGATGCACAATAGCGTGTTCGCTCAACTGATTGAACAACGCTCACTTGTATTTTTTCATGCGGATAAAACCTATCCATTCAATTATGAACCATCGGGTGAAGATTTTCTCTCAGCTGGCCTAGCTGAAGCTGATCTGATGCGTCGTGTGATGGAAAAAAATCCACAAGACTTCGTTCGATGGTTCAATGAATTTCTTTCGACAGAAACTCTACCGAACAATCTCGAACCACCCTCAATTACCGATCCCACTGATCCTAAACTAATTCACCTGGCTGGACTATGCATCAGTCGTGCATGGATGTTAGAGGCAATCGCCGATGCTCTCGCTGTTGATATTCAACAAAACAATCGCCGAGATCAACTATATGAATTAAGCAAAAGAAATGCTCAAACAGGATTAACAGCTATAGATGAAAACAATTACGAAGGAGGACATTGGCTGGGTACATTCGCAGTGTATTTGATTACACGTCGCCAACCACTATCCAATGGTGGTGCCGATCAAGATTACAGAGTCACTCTAGTGTTATGTTTTCTTTTGACAGTTTTTTTCTAGTATGTATTGAATACTCTTTTAAGTTATTTTTCTCTAAATTAATGCATCTATAATAAACTATCAAAATATGATGAGAAAATTATATTACATCTAACGATTTCATTGTTCTGGCAGTACTAACACTGATAAAGAAAATATACTTATTGTGTCTAGTAATATGAAGATAAAAATATCTAACTATTTCATTAGTCTTACTCGGTCTTGTGAGAAAAATAATCATAGATTTATTTTTAAATACAATTTCAGAGAATC
>OENM01001137.1:0-33416 GCA_900239745.1 Rotaria magnacalcarata | reverse complement strand
GGGGAGGGGAGGGGAGTGAGCAACTAAAGATCTACTTTTCACTTATAACAGAATAGTTTTTCTCTTTTGAATGTATTTATGATATTGATAGAAGATCATATTTCATGAGTTCACAATATAACAAGTATCTTTATTCTGTAAAATGAGAAAAAAATTCTTCTTGGTTACAAAACATATATAAATAAGTTAAGAATCTATTGCGAAGATAACCGAATGAAAATAGCAAAACGAAAAAGTAGAAACTTTACATCGACGGTTTAAACCGTTTTTTTCTCGTCGTATCAGACTGATGTTCAGCCTGATTTGACAATTGAAAATGAGAAAGTAATGAACGAAGAAGATTATTTTCACGGCATATTTCTTCGTCGCATGTTGTCATTTTAATAATATTTATTTGATGACTTTCGTTATCTGATATCATAGATTTTGCCATAATAATTAATGGATTAAATTTATTTACAATCGTATTAAAATGACCAATTTTATCTTTTGGAATAATGAATGTATTTTCAAATATTCTTGTATCTCGAAGAAAAACAAATAATTGCTCGCAGATTGAACAACAATGAGTATCAAAAATATCCGAAAGGTTAGCATAAGTTGGAATCGGCGGAGAACTATTGCAATAACTATTGAGTAGTGAAAGACATGTTTGATAAAGCGATAAAAACCAAGAAGGAAAATTAATCATTGAATCACGTTCTAAATTAAAAAGAAGATGGTAAAATTATTATTTCTTTTTCGATGTCAAAAACGAACTTCTCTTTCGACATATCTGATGTTCATTTATAAAATATCGATAAATTTGAATAATAGTCGGTACAAGAACAGTTCGTAAAAGATTAGTAATGGTTGATGTGTTCGTTGTAGTTACTTTTGTTATGTTTATTTGTCGAATAATTTCTTGAGAAATGATTTGACATGATAGATCAAAAGAATCAACTGAAAATGATAAGAGCCCAAGTAAATTAGCAAGATCAGTTACTGATGGTGATACTGGATTATTTTCTTGAAATATATTTGAAAGTAATTCATGGATAAGCACAAGTGAAAAGCTAGAATTTACATTTCGCGATAACAATATTCCAATAAATTTAATAGCATCTCGGATTGTATCTGTATCGCGTGAACGTCGTTTAAGTACAGTACGAAAAACTTGATGAAGATATAATTGAATTCTTGTATCTTTTGAATAAGTTAAAAGATAAATAATATCATCATATTCTTGTTCATTAGTCATTGGAAAAAATTGTTCAAGAAACTTTTTATGTTGGAATAATTGGCGAATTGTAATAATAAGATCGTAGGTTATTGTATCATCTGACGACAGACGAAGTAATCGATGAAGAAGTAATTTAGCATTGAAATGGATCTTCTTCGAACTTTTTAATAGCCAATCAATCAATAAAAATGTTTCATTATGATAACAATGATGAGGGATTAAATTTTGTTCCAAATGTGTTAATACACGTGGAATGTTGTCAATTAAAAGATCATATTTATGACTAATAGGAACAAGACACCAGATGGGAACAACCAATTCTTCCAAATTTACAAAGTTACCTAAATTTAAAAACAAAATCAGAATGGATTGGAGATATTCTTTTGATAAGAATTTATTGTACTTGTCACTTGGTGACAGCAAGCAGTAGTTTTTTTTTTTGAGAATCTAGTATTCAAATCAAATTAATTGTAGTACCTAATAAAATTATTAGGCAGCGGTGCTCAACTGAGCTTGCCGACTCACGAGCATATGGAAATACTCTATAATACTTGATTAGTGATACGGGATAGATAGAAAATAATGAGATGAGGATGTCGGAATTTTTTCAAGGAATACAGATCTATCGACGAGTAAAATTGCTGCTCGAAATTTTCGGTGTGGGCTTGCGGAAAAACAGTCGATGACAGTTCGTAATTCAACCTGTTTAAAGACTCTGGTTACATCTATTCACAATAAACAAATTAATTTTCAATAATTAAGTTCTCAACGATTAACTCAACGCAACAGAAAACTGGATTTCTATTGTCTCGTGAGCTATTCAAAAAATGAGCCAATACATTATTTATCCTCTAAATGAGCAAACTAATCAATAAAGTAACGTTACAGTTCGCCTGATTCGTTCATCTTATTCTATATCGTAACTGAAATATCTAACAATAAATAAACAAACCTTGTTCCGATCTTGATTTTTTTGAAAATATATTTCCTGAAAAAGTTTCATTACAATTTCCCAAACATAAATCAATTTTATTTAAAAGCGTATTCGTATTTGTAGGAACCATTAAATTAAGCTCCGTTAGTAATCGACAAGCATGTACCGTCCCATCATTAGATCTGTTCGGTTGAATAAGACCTTGATAAAGTAAATATTTATTCGAATAACATTGTTCAATAGTTTTTCGAAGAATCGTTCCTATAACTCGATCCATTCCATGTAAAATTAAATTATTTCCCAAATGAAATGAATCAGAAAATGGAATAATTATTTTCGATGAATAACCATGATAATCATGTTCCAAACCATGAGTCCATGCTTCTAAAATCTCTCCAACACGCATTTTTGTTGTTTCATCGATAAAAACATTATAGAAAACGGCTGGCGTTAATGGAATAATATCATAAATCAATATTAATTTATATCCACCAGATATAAAATCAATTTCATGTTTGCATTCATCGCTCGCAGGAACAATTGTATAGAAAGTTGATTTAATTGAATCTTTTTCCGATAAATCAAATACATGCTTTTCTTTTTGATATGTTATTGTTTCTTTTCCACCTTTATATGAAGATGGTAAACTAACAAATAATTTTGCTATAGCTAACGGATTTATTTCATTCTTTGACCAGGTAAATTGCCGTGGAAATTGACTTGGTTCAAGTAAAACTAAATTTGATACTTTTAATTCGATTTGATTCGGATCTAGTTCTAGTGTTTGTGCTACACATGAGCGTTTTAGATAAGATTCTGTTTTCGTTGTCCATTCGGGGTTTAAGATACTAAATGAATTTGCCGGCAATTGACAAGATGATGGTGAAAACTAAAACAAAAAAAGTGTACTAGAAATTTTATCAAAAATAATGAGTAAAACTATTGAAAGCTTGAGTTAATTTTTTTTTTTATTAATTTAATCGTTAGTTTATTTACCAATCAACGAAAACAAAATGTTCTTAGATGCTGTGAACTCAATACTTTATATAATTCACTGTTAACTACGATTTTTAATGGACATGGAAAAAATTCGAAAGCTTCTCTTAGATAACATACGGAAATTCCATCGACAATATCAATTTTCATATCCAATGGTACAGCTTTTCGAATAAATCTTCGGGCTTCTCGTTTATCCATTGGTAATGTTAAACATTTCTTATGACCATTAATTAATAACATCGGATCATCAATAATTCCAATTTGTTCGCTTGCACACCATCGTGGAAGAACAGGTGGATTATTTGTATTCAATGCGCCATCAAGTAAACGAAGACATTCATGAAAATGTATTGACTGTGGTTGTGATTCTGATTCGTCAATATCATCATCAGTATCGTCGTCCTCGTCGTCATCTATATATTATGAAATACACCTACGAAAAAAAGATTTAAATTTCACTACCTGTAATTTCGAATTCATCATAATCAGTTGTATCATCGTCAAATTCATCGTCGTCACTACTCATATCCATTCCTGTATCTATTTGAATGAAAGAAACAAAGTCAAGTAAAAATTAAACGTACATCCGAATTCTCTTTGATTATTAAAATGTTCGAAATAAAACGAACAGCGATATGACAAAAAAAAACATAAGTAAAATGAAGTGAAGTCGTTTTATTTAAAAGATTTTTTTTCATTTACGTATTATTGATATAATCAACTTCTACTTTTTTAATTGAATAGCATTCATTATCATCTAATGTAGACATTTCAACATTAGGTGCATTTTATTTTTCTTCCAGGTTTGCATCCTTCTGATAACTCGCCTCGGATCTCGAATTTCTAATGTATTGTTCATATTCAAAAATATAATTCTTTTTAAATTTTCTGTTTGAGACTCTCACTGAATGGACTTAATAAAAGCACTGGTACTATTTCAACTTGTTTAAGTTCTTTTTTTCTCTCAGTGCAAATACTTGATTTAAATGTCGTCATACGCTTCAAGTAGAACATGTGCAAACAAAATATGATCAATGTTTTATTTCCACTGATGCAATATTTGCTTCGGCTTCTGAATGTTCACGTGTTGTTCAACTACTTTTCGGTGTTGATTACCACAATCAAGATCACTGGTTTGACGCATATAAAATTTGAAAGATGATATTTACACTTCACTTCTATGTGTTTCCAATATAATCCACAATAACTTTCATATACACACATGTACACATCAGAAAAAACTTTTTAAAATTATTCAAACATTGTACTAGAGTTATCTTACTTTATTTGAATAGTTATTACTTAGAATAGTCAGCTTCTTTTCGTTTAGTCCGTTATCGATAGAAGAACAGAATATATTATTTTTAACATAGATGGCAGTGTAAAGCGTACGAGGAAAGTAAAATATGACTATATTTTGGAGTAGAAATTAAAATTCTAAACGTGTGAAGAATGATTTATCAATACAAACAGTTTCATGAGTACATTCGCTTTTGAAGATTATGAATCGTATAAAACATGCATTTTTATTTTCTACTGCAGGAGAGAAATTAAAATATTTTCATGATATAAGTTTTAGAGAAATAATAGGTCGAAGTCGAATTCAGAGTACTCGCCGCTATACAATCTATTTTACTTATGTATGAGGAAATAAAGAGAAAGTCAACTTAGTACTGACGTTTCATATAATTTAAAGCACATATATTTGTGTGATATCAACGAATTTTTCATCAATATCGTCAAATAACAATTTTTTCTAATGCACTGGATACTTAAAAGTGTTGTTGAAGAAAATGAACGAGTCAAGATATTTTCTTTTCTTTGTTAATGTCGTGAAGTGCTGTTGTTTGCTTCTTAGATTTTTTCAGACCGCATATTTTACGAATAATTAAAATGCCCCAATAGAAATTTAGGCATCTTAACGCGAGACAAAGTACAGTTTGTATCACAACGAATATTAAAGTTGTTGTGTCACTTGCATTCACAGCCAATTGAATAAAACGAGGTGCAGTTCGAAAAGCGTAGCCACAAATGATCGTTCCGTATAATAGACGACTGAAAAGAAAGCTGATCACGAATAATACTGATAATAGATGGTGAGCATATGGTCGATCATAATATATTGATTTTAAATTTAGTGGAATTGTTGAGAGCTCTTCGATAAGCAAATAAAAATGACAAGAATGACCAACTTTGGCGAAAAGACCTAGTAACAATCAGAAATGACACGAAGACGTTCATCTAATATCTGAGTCTACGCTTTAAAAAACAAAACGAAATTCATTTCCTATGACCTATGATTTGATTACAAATACTAGAGACTGATATTTTTAAATATCCGCATTTACTTACTACAATAAATATCAATCGCCGATTTCTGTTACATGAAATCGAATATGTTGAGAAGATCTGCAGCAGTCATTCAAATTTGAGCCGAGAATTTATCAACTTCAGATACATTTTGGGTAAAAAGAAGAATTCTTTGCCATAAAATGTTTCCGTTGTTTTATCACTAGTCTTCTTAATCTATTATTCTTTTCATGAAATTTTACATATACTTCACGCAAGACATTGTTTTCATTTGTCTATCAAATCATCGAGGATAACATTGTAAAATTTTAGAAACCTGTATGATCCTTATTTATTTTTTGTACAACAAAATTGCATTTTGATACTCGAAAAAAATATTAATAGTTCACCCTTGTTCAGTAGTCTTCGAAGCAATGAACAAACGACGCATTTTCGTCGAGGCTGCTTCAGTACGCTACTTAGGAGTTTATTCAATAGATGCATTCATGAATCGTTGAAAGTCGAAGGATTCAGGAATCTAGGATTCAAATTTTTTCGAAGGAATACTAATGTTACTCGAAAATATCATTCGACAATTAATCTGATGTTTTAGAAATACACAATCCTATGGACTAGTATTATAGTTTTGCGTTCTTGTCATGAAATGATGTAATACGTACCTGACAGTAACCCCACTATAATAATTACATGATGAACTAATGCTGATGTAGTTCGGGCCGATTTAAAGAGTAACATAATTAGAAAGTCATAGGTGAAATAACCTATGGAATAACATATACTGTATGCCATAATTTCATCACCTGTTCCCTTCATGCCTCCACCTGCTATTCGGTTTACTTGAGTTAAATCGACAGTATATCGCAGATAGAATATGCATACACTTAGAACACTAATGACAGCATGAATAGTAGAAATGATATAAGTCTTCATCATTGGTGTAGTTGACGCTGGAAGATTATAAAAGATAATCGTGTGGCAGACTACTGAGACCAGAACTACAGAGAAAATTGGTACATCTGGTGTCGGATTTGTACCAAGATCTATATACACACGTCTCCATATTATAGCTGGTAAAAGTTGTGAGAAAGGTCTTACATTCAATACGCAGATTATCGTCAACTAGCATCAATATTTTGAAATAGAACAAGTAATGATGATATGTACGTATATGTTTCGTTGCTCACATATACAGATGAGAAAGAGAATGACGAACGTCAATTTATTGCTAACAAACCAGCGTGGTGAGTTTATGAGTACAAAAAAAAGTAAAAANTTTTTCGTTTTCACTGACACGCATCATCGAACAGAATGAGGAAAAAAGTACGGGTCCTCAATCAGATCTCAATTTCACTTGAATCATCGTCTCTTTACTCGATTAAAATTTTAATATCAAAATATGCCATGGGTGGAATTCTATGAAAGATTAATAAGATTGAATAATAGTTTGAATGGTTCATGTTTTGCATACCGAGTTGTTTATCACTATTGAAAATTTTGAAATTTTGACCTCAATCAAATCAAATTGGGATCATCAAATACAATACTTCAGTTTATTTGACAATTGTTTTAGTATGTTACGGATGAGTATGTATTTATTTTTAAGCCAAATATTCTTCATATAAGTACCTAGCGTTTTCGAGACATGAACAATCTAGAATGTCAAATGATTAAAACTTAATGTCTGAAGTTTTTTTGTGAACTAGAAAACGAGCTGTTTCTGTTCTTAACTTTAAAAATGAATTACAAACTAAACTGAATTAGTTTTACGATCTACACTTAACTTTTTTTCGTCATATGAGACTAGTTTCGATATCTCCTTTCAGAGAACACGCGTAGAAATAAAAGAGAACACGAAATGAACGTAACGTTGCTATCTACAACTAATATATTTACTACTTATCTTAGTCGGCGTAGGTTTTTTGGATAATTTTATTAAATCCTACTGAATAATCATCATAGTCTATTTCTTGAAAAATTGGAACGATCCATGGAATGCATTCTGTTTTTCGCTGAACAAGCAGAAATGAATTAGCAACAATATGTGTGAATATTTCAAAGAAACGATCAACTAATGATTTTATTTCTAAAATAGATAACAGAAGGCTTAGCTGATGTGTAGAACAATAATTTCTTCGGGTGTTCCAATCTTTTTCAATATTCGAACCGAATATATTTTTTTTATAGCTGGTTAAAGGCAGAAGTGTGTCTTATATCGGTGATGGTCTAACCTATTGATTGCATGATAAGGTTTCAAAGATATTGTGGAAGTTTATCTAAACTGTCGTATAGATACAAATTTGAGTTTTGTTTTTGAAAACTCTATGCTGACATCAGTCTAGACCGTAGATGTTCTCATCATGAACAATCACGCCCACACCCTCTGAATGTCAGAGTAGATGCACACGACGAGAGTAGTTTTGATTGTGAAAAACGTTGTAGTCAACATTAAAAATAATTCGCAGCTAGTTTAACATAGAAAAATAAACAATTTTATTTCAAATATAGAATCATAGAAAATAAAGCTAATAAAACTTGAATCGATATTTGAGTTGTCAATAATTGACATGATGAATTCATCTTTTTATTAATCCAATCAACAAACACACTAACACGCGTATAAACACCTGGAAATTTCGGTTTAGCACATCCATATCCATACGAAGTTATTCCAGCGATATTCCACGTACTAGTATCCATATCGAAAATCATCAATGGTCCTCCACTAGAAAGAAAAAGATCGATCGGAGATTTCATAAATATCTATTTTTCTAACCTATCTCCTTGACATGTATCTTGTCCACCTTGAATAAGTCCTGCACATAATTGTCCGTGATCATCATGTATTTGATTCGAACAAAATTCATTTCTATTCGAAATAATTGGTAATCGCACTTGTTGAAGTGTATACGATGATGGGCCACTTTCCTCAAAACTACCCCAACCAATTGCATAACCATCCATTTTTTCATATGGATATGTTTTTATATTCTTTGGTGGTAAACAAATAAATCCAATATTTAAATCATTGAAATCAATTTTATGCGAAATTTTCACTAATGCAATATCATTTAAAAATAAATTATTATCATATTTTTCATGTAATACAATAGATTGAATATTATATCGAATTGGATTTGTATCATTAATATGATGAGCACCAATAACAACAAAATAATTTGATAATGAACGAATTCTACCATCGAAACAATGCGCAGCTGTTAGAACATATTCTTCGTTGATTAGTGTTCCACAACAGAAAGCATCACCAGGATCTGTTATTGGCTTATTCATGTCAGCGTAGCGTATACTGACTATTTTCATGGCAATGTAAAATTTATTCATCGAAAAATAAACGACTTACCGATCCACGGCCAAGAATGTTCTCGAGCTGTATAACCTCCGACAATTCTTGTTTTAGATATAAAAGGTTGTTGATACGGACAACCACATTGTCGAGATGAAGGTATACATGATGAAAATAAAAAGTCATGTTGAAGAAAAGAAATTAAAAATGAAAAAATTATATTTTCCATATTGACTACTTAAATCAGATTAATTTTCATATTCCGTAATAATAAAATATTCTTTGATAGACATCTGTTCTAACTCTCATCGTCATCATTAGCTGTTCTGACGATGATTCAATATACTTTTATTTCGTTTTTGTCCAATAATACAATATGAAGAAAAAAACACAATATAATTACAACGAACGTAAGAGTTTCATAGCGTTATTTACGATATTCTGGATGTTGAGCGAAATGATCTTTAACCAATTGAAGTGATCGACTACGATGACTTATACGATTTTTTTCTGTCTTATCCATTTCAGCAAAGGTTTTCCCACCTGGCTGTCCTTGTTCATCGTCGGGTTGAAATACTGGATCCCATCCAAATGAATTGGGTCCACGTGCTGGCACGATTCTTCCTGGACATCGACCATCGAACACAATCGGTTCACTTGTGGGTCCCGCACAAAATGCAAATACACATTGAGCATAGGCTGTTTTATCTTCGTAACCAGCAAGTAATTTATTCAAACCATCGTGCCCCAATTTATCCAAGAACCATTTTATATACGGTCCCGGAAGACCATGCAAAGCATTAAAACAAAGCGATGTATCTTCGATTAAAACAGGACCATTGATTTTTTGAGCAGCTAATTTAGCTTTTTCTCGAGAAATTTCGTCAGGTTCACCTTGATATTCAGGCACTAAGAAATAAAATAGAATAAAAAAAAACACGAATTCTCTTCTTTTACGCCCACTGATATTCATCGAATACTTACAATCGAGATTTTCTGATTTCAAATTCGGTAATACATCAGCTAATATTGCTTGAACTTCAGCTAATTTATTCTTGTTGCCTGTTACAAACGTGACTGCCATATTTTGCTTTCACGTATAAAAGTAATGACTAGTAGTGTTTTTTTCTTTCATTCTATCAGGAAAGAAAAAAGGCCTTAGTGACTTGTTAAATATTGTTCGTTGTCACAACAGCAAAAACTCAATTTACCGAGAGTAAATAGTATTGACGTTATCATCGAATAGCAATTTCTAATGATTATGAAATTATTTTTCTCTAGAAACCGTACGAATAATAGTTATATCATGAACAAAATAACAAATTCGAAAATGTTTTACAATCATATTTATTATTGTCGTTGCATATAGATATATACTTAATCAACACACGAGAAAAAAATAGTTTAAGGCACCACACAATTATCAATTCTAACAATCTAATGATGGGATATTTTCAGTATAGATTTGTGGTTCTTTCAGAAATGTTTGTAGCCGTAATGGTAGATCAAGATCATCAATACGATCACGGCTTATTTGTCGATGAATAACAAACCGGGTTATATGTTTTAAGGATGTCATATAAGCGTGTCGGGATACAGGATAAAGTAGACGGACGGGTGTCATTGGTTGTCCTGAAGAAGACAAAAAACACAATTTCAATAGAATATTATTTTAAAAAATCTGATTATTTTGATGAGAAATCTCAAGTAGAAATAATCGAGAGTAATGACTCGACAGTTATCACTATACGTACACTCATAAGATGCAACATCAAGACCTACGAGTCATAGAAACGTAATTACACATCCAAGTATCTAATTATCCTCAATAAAGTGTTAGCATCCTATTTTTCGATTACATACCAGGTACATTCGATCGAATAAAAAACATAAATTGACCCGATTGTGAATGCTGAATAATATTTTCAATAAATTCTACTACATCCGATGATGTACATTGTGATTTTGTAGTGCTACGATAAAAACCAAATGAATCTAAAAATAAATATTTTCGATTGGGGGAAAAACAAAAATAATTGATCGAAACTCAACTGTTACTATGTTCAATACGAGTATGATGAATATTGCCTTGCGATTTAAATGTAACCGCAAGAAAATAATGTCGATGATTACTGTCTCGAACAATAAATGAATAATCTTGTTTATCTTTAAGCAATCGTTCAGCATCAATCCAACTTAATGGACCCCAATACCAACCAACCTATAAATTAAAACGAACGAATAAATTTCTAGAATTAAAAAAAAAGAATTAATATACTTCTTTTAATCTTTGTAGGCTATCTAATTGAGCAATCATTGGAGATTTATCTTCATTATCTATATAAATACGATGAAATTGAGCATACTTCTCTATGAATATGTCTAACCTGTTAATATTTCGGATCTGTTATTCATTGTTACTATTTGCTGTTCAATAAAATTTTCTTTCATTGTCAATTAAATTTGAAAGGTTAAGTACTTTTTTTTCGCCATTCTATACCGATCATTGAATGATAAACTAGCAGGTAAAAATATGTTCATGTTATTACTTCTTTTATACTCGCACACTTATCTATGAGCGATTTATGATTGAACAAATTGACCAATTATGTGAGCGTGGATAGATGGCAGTAAATTAGAATACACCTTGACCCAGTTCATATACAGTTTCTATTGTACGATTATAGTATGTCTATCATTCAAGTATATTTGTACGGAACATATATCAATAACGTTTTAAATGACGAAAGACATCTGGTACGATTGTTTATACTGTGAAGACATATAGCTATATCATATCGGGTAACTATCATAATCATTTAAATGTACAATTACATGTTGTCAACTTTATGAGGATATGTAAAAGTAGTTGCCATTCTTGTCAAATTCCATTCGATCAGACATCTAAATACATACAAATTTAAATCATTATTTAAATTACGTCGAAAATATTCTACGAGCCAAGATAATCAGGCTGTGATTATCAACATGAAATCAACTATTGTATTTATTGTACATGAAAATAATTTGAACATGTGCCTGTTTTTTTTCTACTTAAAAGTGAAATTTTGCACCAAGTACTAATTTCCAAGAAGGCTTTGTTGCATGGGATTGCCTTGTTGATAGTACGACATCATGACTAGCGAGCGATTTACCCTACAAATGTCGAAAGGTAAAAACGTCGAAAGAAAAACGTCGAAAGTAAAATGTCGAAAGATAAAAGCGTCGAAAGATAAAAATATCGAACGATAAAAATGTCGAGAGTAAAAATGTCGATCGATACAAATGTCGAAAGTAAAAATGTCGAAATAGAAAGATGTCGAATGAAAAAATATCGACATTTTAGAATGCCGAAAAATACAAAATATTTATAAAAATTATCGAATTATATTTTGGGGTGTGGGTGTGGGTTTGGGTGTAAGATGTCGATCCGCAATTATGCCGACATCGCACTCACACCCCCACCCACACCCAAAATCGAATAAATACTCTTCATGATCGATACGATAATGGTGTTATTGACTCATCAGATCTTTTTACTGGTCTGTCAATGCTCATTGGCAAGAAGAAAAAATAAATATGAAGCGCAAACATTTTTATTCGAGTTGTTGATTTAGGGATTTGCCGTTTTTCACTTTTACTTCGTGTTAAAAAGTTTTTATCAGTAAAAGTTCTACATGAAATAAACATATTATATCTTTTCTCGTCTACTGCTAAATAATGTTTCCTACTGAAAAATTTGAGCCAGTAGACGTTTTTAACTTTCGATCTTTTTCATTTCGTCATATTTATCTTTCGACATTTTGATTTTCGACATTTATATCCATCGACATGTTGACTTTCGATATTTTTATGTTTTGATATTTTTATCTGTCGATGTTTTAACCACATTTTTTTTCGACATTTTGATTTTCGACATTTGTAGGGTTTACCGTCTGCTTTCAATGTTTGCAGGAGACAGAATATTCATTTATGATGCCTAGATCTCTTGTATTAATAAAATACTCGAAAATAACATTGTATTCCAAGCAAGTAAATCTATGAAAGTATGTCAAAATAAACGCAGTGCAAAGAAGTCCGATGAAAATATGAAAAATTAAGCGAAATATTTCGAAACCGAAGAAAAGACAGACCAAAATAAACGAAAAGCATAGTAACATAGAGAATTTATCTTCATATGAAAATAAGTTGCTTGCCGATCGTGATGGTGAAGGTAAAATTTTCATTTCTTCTTCAAGGGAATTCGTATTGTTTCGCTACTGTGTGATGTAAAAATTGTTGCACCTGAGTTTTTCAGATAATTTATAAAAAATGGAATGCACTGCTCATTTCGGGACTAAACCAGTTAAGCCATGAGCAATTTTAAAACGTGAAAGTTCTCTTGTTAGGATAAGCGGTTTAACCTCGTCATAAAAATGATCGAATATAATTTTGATATGGTCTTCTTGTGTCATGAAAAAATCATTAAACAATGGATTTATTTGAGCGATATCATAAACGATGGATCGAATATACGTTTCATACTAAACATGATGAGTTCATCGTAAAAATAATTCTTAATATCATTAAGAATATGTGGATATTTTTGAAAGAAAAATTCAATCCTCAGTTTCGAAGAACCGAGATCTTGATTTTCATTTGGAACTTCGAAGATTACATTCGAATCAACTATATATGATTTTAGAAAATCATAATTATTCATGATAGACTCTACTTGATAGGAATGAAATAATCTTAACAAAAAGGCTTCATAATTGTTGATGTTCATACTCGAGCACTTTTATTTTCTGAAGTTCGACAACAGTGGGAAATCTTTGGACGAAAGAATATGAATAAGTGATGGGAACTGGACAAATTTTCCTCTCTTGTACTCTCATACTGGCTTACTTTCTGCTATATCGACCAGGAAGACATGAGTTCGAATACTATCAAAACTTCATATTTTTCATTTTAACTTCTTGGATAAATGAATCATTTGTTGGTCTAATGAAATTTTCGAAGAAAAGATAGACGACTGGAAAAGAAGATATTTTTATTTGATAACGATGAGGTCAAAAAATAAACAATGGCAAGAAATAGTACGTTGAGTAGTAAATATTTAAGAAAATTTATTATGTAATAATGCTGAAGCTAGCCGTAAATAAATATTTTCCTTAGTTACGAGTCTTACATTGATTCTCAGGTAATGAGAATGAGCATTGTCGTATTTTGTTTTAGTCAAGATGTTTTCATCGCGCTACTTTAAATTCGCCGCTGACATTGAGGGAAAATGATGGCACATAACTCGAATAGAAATTGAAAGATTTTTTCTCTCAACTATTATTCCCAGTTTCCAACTAAAATTTCCTTGATACCAGGAACATAGTAAAAAATGATCACTATTACTAAGCTTGCAACTGGTAGCACAGATTTTGTTGGGCTATTCATCGGAGCGGCAAGACTCGTATTTGGTACACCAACGGAAAGCTTATCCGTTGTATTAACTATTTATGGTATCGGCTTGACAACGGCAAATGTTGTAGTTCATTTAGGTGCCTACATTGCTGAACATACCTTAGTCAAATCAAATTTAAAGAAATCGAATAAACTTTTTTCAACTCGTTATCTTCATGAAATGTCAAAAAAATAAGGAAAACTTCGTTTGAAACCAAAACTGATGTTAAAACGGGATGCAACATTGAACCACGAATATAGTTTATATTGTGTTGAGTAGGACAGCGCACATACTGTAATTAGAACAAGAAATGCCAATGTACTACGATCAATCACTTTTCCATTAGAAATAGTTGATCTTGTAAACAAGTGAGTAGGACTACATCTGAACTACTTCGAGAATTTGCTAAAAATTTCGAAATACAATTAGAAAATATACTTCAATATATTCTTGCAGAACAACAAATTTTATTTCCAATAATATTAACAACTAAAAGATCTTCATGTATCTCTGTTTTCGGTCAATTACGATTGCCCAAAATATGTATATCCGAGCATTTGATTTAATTTATATCGTTCTTTGTCAAACTTAATATTTTTAAGAACCACATCAGACACGGAGAACAAACGAAAAACTCTTTAAATTTTATTTAAATATTTCGCAATGTTGAATCATCCAACACTCACTCACAACCAGTAAATTATAAGAATTTTTCCAATATCCCCATCTGCAAATATCAACAACTAGTGACACCTAAGGTTATTGGTTATATCGAATGTCGAATAATAAACTAGATCGAAAATGTATTTCACCATTACTCAAACATGTGTCATCGTTCATTCAGTTTCAGAAGCACTTCCTAAAGGTGTGACTTCTACATAGAAAAAAAACCATCTTGCTTTAGAATATCATGAATGAAGAAAATGCCGATTCAAATTCATCAACTACGGTTGATAATGAGGAGATTTCTGAGAAATTTAAATTAGATCGGAATAAAATTCAAACAGCAAAATTAATCGACGAAAACGATGAAATTAATCAGCTTGGTTTAAGTGTTTTCAATCAGTCAGATCTTGAGCAGGGTCTCATCGATCAAGTGGATAATGTTGTATCGCATCAAGAACGACAACATAAATCAATTCATATTGAAAAACAAATTCAATCACTTGAACAAATCAACAGGTAGATTATTTCATTCTATCTTCAATTAATATATTCGTTCAAAATAGTTCTCTTCGACGAAATATATCTGCAAAACAACAAATATTATCTACGATCGACCAAGCAACCTATCTTGCATCAAGAAAAGATGTTCAAAAAGCAAATATTGAAAAAACCATCAAAGAATTAGTTCGTTCTAAAAAATAATTCCTCGTCAAAATTCATTTATCGATTTTTAGAAACAACAATTAGCAAAAAGCGCTTCGAAACTCAATTCACTTAAAACTGAACTTATAGGTCTTTCACCTATCGATGAAGAAACTACAGATAATCTTGCTACAAGTAAGAATAATACTAAAATTTGTCTATTCAATCGATATAAATTTGTTTCGAATTAAGGATCAACGACTTCAACGAATCTTCTCGATACATTAATGCCTACGCTACGTAATTATGATGAGAATGGTCTTCTCAAATTAACAACCGATCAAGATGAACCTCTAACATCATTCGATTCATTTATGCAAAGTCTTGATGATGAATATGATGTACGGAAACGATCAAAGAATAGAGCTGTTGAAAAGAAACCTGCTGAAACAAAGAAACCTGCTGTTGAACCATCAACACCTCTAACACTTGATGGTCCCATCCAATATCGCGATAAAAAGCTCAAGAAAAAATCTTCACCAATTAAAAAGATAGAAACGCAACCAAAAAAACAAACAGTCATAAGTTCTTCGTCATCCGATGAGGAAACTGAGCCAAGTAACATGGTTTATGACGAAGATAATGCTTGGTAAGGTTTGATGCTTATAGAAAGCTGTGAGCGCGACACTTGTTGTGACATTGAATCGTAGTTTCTCCGATTAGCAAATGTCTATGGGATTAAAATATAGTTGTTATTCTCATTCCGAAAGAGATAGTCTCGGCGTGAAAACAACTATCCATACTTCTTGTGTCACAAGAAAGACCTAAATTCAACTTAATTTATACGTGAGAGGTCGGCAGAGATGATAACATATCGAATTGAATTGAGGGGAAAACCGAGTAAGTTTAGTGTTTTTTCTTCTCGTATAGGTTCGAAAGCGATGAAGATGAAAAACAGCGTTTAGTTGATCACGATGAAGATTTATATGAACCGAAAAAAAAGAAAACACGTATATTAGCAAAGGATGATGGTGATGATCGACAATATTTGACACGTTTAAAAGATTTTTATGCTGATAAAAAACCTCCGAGTCATACAATTAATGGGGAAAATGATGATGTCGAAATTGGTAAAGGTTTTTGGATACCATCAAGTATTTGGAGTAGATTATTCAAGTGAATATTTTTCAAAAAACCTTTTTTTTTATGTTGTATTGATATTTTTCTAAATTTTAAGTTATCAACGAGCTGGTGTCAAATGGTTGTGGGAATTGCATGATCAAAAATGTGGTGGAATCATCGCCGACGAAATGGGCCTGGGAAAAGTAAAGATTTAGAGAAAGGAGGATTATGTTTTATATTAAAGTCATATTTTTAGACTATTCAAATCATTGCCTATCTAGCTGCATTTCATTATAGTCGAGTTCGTGATCCTCAAAATTCGTAATAGATTTCTATTTTTCATCGAAGAAAAAAACAAACTCTATTTATTGTTTGTAGTCATCGTGGTCTTGGTCCAGTATTAATTGTATGTCCATCTACATTACTTCATCAATGGGTTCATGAATTTCATCAATGGTGGCCAGAATTTCGTGTGGCTGTCTTACATGAAAGTGGTTCATTTCAAGGAAAGAAAGGCGTAAGAATTTTTAATGTCACACATTGTAGAACACAACATCCTACATACGTAAAATTATTTTATTTTTGTTTTAGGACCGATTAATTCATAAAATGGGTACAACAGCGGCTGGTATTCTAGTTACATCATACGCAAATATTCTTATTCATTATAATACTCTATTATCTTATACATGGCATTATTTTATCTTAGATGAAGGCCATAAAATACGTAATCCCGATGCTCAAATAACTACCGCTTGTAAATCAGTAAGAATATTTTTCTTCGAAAACCAAAAATCTACGATTATTCAATTTTAGTTTCGAACACCACATCGTCTAATTTTATCGGGTTCGCCAATGCAAAATAATTTACGTGAATTATGGTCATTATTTGATTTTGTCTTCCCCGGAAAACTGGGTACACTACCAACATTTATGGAATATTTTGCTATACCTATAACACGCGGTGGCTATGCCAATGCGAATCCCATTGAAGTACAAACAGCCTATAAATGCGCATGCATATTACGTGATACAATAAAAAAATATCTTATTCGTCGAATAAAATCCGAACAAAATGTTGTTTTGAAATTACCAACAAAAAATGAACAAGTACTTTTCTGTCGTTTGACTAAAACGCAAAGACATATTTATAAAGAATATTTAAAATCACAACAATGTAAAGATATTCTTAAAGGTGGTACACAAGTCTTTGTTGGTTTAATTAATCTACGCAAAATTTGTAATCATCCTGATCTATATACTGATTGGTCAGATTATCGTCCTGAATATGGTGAAGATGCCGATGAAGTCAGACAATTTGGCTATCCGAAGCGTTCAGGAAAAATGGTTGTACTGGAAACATTATTAAAAATTTGGCATAAACAAAATAATCGTTGTCTCCTATTTACGCAAAGTAAACAGATGCTTAATATTCTCGAAGGATTTTTAATTAAACATAATTATTCATATCTAAAAATGGATGGAACAACATCAATTGCATCGAGACAAGGACTTGTTTCAAAATTTAATACCGTAGGTTTCGAAGAAAATTTTTCCACTTTTTCATCGAAATGATTCAACAACTCATGGTTGTCTACGGAGATTGAGTTCTTGATCATTAAAACTATGCCCTTAGAGTTATCTTGATTTTTGTTTTTCTATTCAATAGGATTCATCGATATTTGTATTTCTTCTAACAACTCGCGTTGGTGGTCTTGGAATAAATTTAACCGGTGCAAATCGTGTTTTAATCTTTGATCCTGATTGGAATCCTTCAACAGATATGCAAGCACGAGAACGAGCTTGGCGTATAGGTCAAACAAAAAATGTAACAATCTATCGATTATTAACATCGGGTACAATTGAAGAAAAAATCTATCATAGACAAATTTTCAAGCAATTTCTAACAAATCGTGTTCTTCAAGATCCAAAACAACGACGTTTCTTTAAATCAAACGATCTCCATGAATTATTTCGTTATGATGATGAACATGATAGTGACGACGAACGTACGGAAACATCGATTCTATTGGCTGGAACAAATTCAGAAATCAATTTAAAAGAAAATTATAATAGAAGAAAACGAAAGAGAAATGCCAGTAAGATATTAATTTTAGAACTCATATTTTAATTCTCTTAGGCAATTCATGACCCTCTAGACTCTAATCGTAGTTTTGTTCGGAATTTTTCATTTGAAATATAATTCTTTTTTTCTCTTCTTCAAACTAGAATTCGAAGGCGAACGTGTACCAAATTTATCGAAAATTGATAGTAAAATAACAACGAATCAACAAGACGTACAAAATGATATCGATAAAGAAAAAGATGATTATGTATTAAGCAAATTATTTAAAAAATCTGTTGTTCATAGTGCCCTTCAGCATGATACTATTGTTGATCATTCTATCAACGATAATGTATTTATTGAAGCCGAGGCTCATCGTTATGCAGAAGAAGCTGTCAAAGCACTGAAAAAGTCGGCTCAAGAATGTTATTCAGCCGAAAGTGGAATACCCAATTGGGGAGGAAGAAATATACTACAGTAAGTTTGAATGAACAAATAAACGTAATAACAAAAAAGAAATAATTTCTTTCAGTATACGTCGATTCGGTTCTCGTACAACTAAAGATGTTATTAGACAAGATGAAGAAGAACCGTCATCTTCTTCGTCGATTGTTCGAAAACTAAATGCTCGACCTTCGAGTGCGTCGAATGGTTTACTTAAAGATATTCGAGAACGAAAACGTGAACAATCGGGTTTTGTCGTCCAAACAAACGATGGACCAATAGAAAATGCCGAAGCTGATGAAGAACAACATACATCGAATGATGAAGGTTTAAAATTAATTCGCGAATTAAAAGATTATCTAAAAGTCGGCACATCCATTCGTGGTAAAGCAACAACAGCGGAAATTATTGATCACTTTCAAAGTCGTCTTGATGGAAAACCTGGTCTCGTACCAAAATTTAAGTCATTATTAAAACAAATCGCTATTCTTGAACGATCACCATCTGGAATTGGTTTTTGGATGTTAAAAGAAGAATTCCGAGGAACATAATCTCTCTATATTATCCTTCGAATTGTAATCTAGGTCAACTATTTTTCGTTATATTTTTCTTTTTTTTTATACCATATATGAAATTGTCATTTCGAGCATTCTTGAACACTTGTACTATATAATTTATTGATTTATCTTATTTGTTTAATGATTTCAGATATGTCTGCCGATTGGAGCAGTCGAGCGGAAATGGGTAGGCTAAGCAAACATTTTGTTATGTTTTATAGATCAATATTAATTTTCATTCTATTTTGAAGTTATTGTATAGTATTGGAAAGCGAATCTATGATGGTATAATATCAACGAATGAAAAGAACTCGCGCTTTGAGTAAAATTTGCTGTTAGGATTACTTTGCTTACTATAATCGGGATTAGGGTTTTATTTAAATATGATATTTAAGGAGAACATATTTCCATTTGTCTGAAAACTATGGATCGCTTTTTTCTCTTGCTGCTCATTACGCTTTTTTACTAGGAGAACAGATAGACATCTTACGGGGAAATATTGCGATCTATCTGGAATCGCCACTACCCTACGGTAAGATGTGTTTCCTGCTCTCTTATTGCTATAAATATAATGAGAAAAGATTCGTCATTAGAAATTGAATATAACCTGACGGGAAAACAATGATTCGAGTATGTTTCTCATAGAAGTTTTCTTTAATTTTTTTTAGTGATTCTCACCGGCAATTCATATCCTGAATTGGCAGAGAATATTTCAAGGTATGTTATTTTCTATAATATAAAATTTATTTTGTGATATTAACCTTGAACTAAATAAAGTTTGATTCATTACAAAACTAAATTCAATTTTAACTTAACAAATTTTATTTTATAGAAAAAAAATTAATAAACATGCGGATGCGTGGTGCATGCTGAATTTTTTCTTCTCATTATAGAATTGTTCATTCTTACAAATCAGACAGTTCTCAGTACGTACTTTTGTCCTTTCAACTTCTCTATTTTTGTATTTGCTTGCGTTTTTGTATCTTCTTCTAAATTAATTGTAAGATGAAATCTGACTTTTTTTTGAATTTCAGTCGTATTAAACCACTTGGTGAATGCCTTGTTTTTAAAAGTTCCGATAAAGGTTGCTTGATCAAAACTATGCGATGATATATTTTTATTTTATTTTTGCTAAACAGAAACGCGCGTTGAAATCTATGAATCAGTTCGTAACAAAGATGTATTTATTATTCAAACAGGCTCGACAAAGTAAAATCAATATTATGAAAATGTTTATCTATTGATTCTTTTTCAATCAGAGATCCAAATGATGATCTTATGGAACTTATGATCATGAGCTATGCATGTAAAACATCATGCGCGAAAAATATTATTGTAAGTTTTTTTTGAATTTTTTATAGGTGTCTCACTAATTAATTAATATATTTCAGGGAGTTTTGCCTTATTTACCTTGTAAGTCAATAGTAACATAATAGTATAAAAATCAACTTTTTCAATCTAGATAGTAAACAAAGTAAACAGAAAAAACGTGGTTGTATTACAATGAAACTTGTCGCTCAAATGCTTGTTAAAGCTGGATTAACACATTTAATAACTGTTGATTTACATCAAAAAGAAATTCAAGGATTTTTTGATATTCCGGTTGATAATTTACGAGCATCATCTTTTCTCATTGATTATATCAAAGAACAAGTAAAACAAAAAAGGAATCTTTTCTGCTACTACAGAAGAATTTTTCATTCCGATTCTGTAGATACCCGATTGGCGTAATTCTGTTATAATTGCACGTAAGCCTAATCAGGCAAAACGTGCAACAGGTTTTGCTCAACGATTAAAATTAAACATTGCTGTTATTCATGGTTGTCAAGATCGAGAAAGCGAAAGTGAAGAAGCAGACGGAAGAAATTCACCACCACCATCGACGCCTAGTTTAGATACTTCTATACCTATGTCCGAACGACGAAGCGTATTTACTATTCCTTCACTTGCATTAGGCGAACGTAAGTATGAGTAATGTTTTTCTTTTGAATAGAATAGATTTATCTGAGTCGTTTTATATTCTAGAAGTGCATGTCAAAGGAAATTTGCCCATGGATGTTGTCGGCGATGTTGGTGGTCGCATTGCGATCATTGTTGAAGATATGATCGATGATGTACCTGGTCTTGTACAAGCTGCCGACATACTTTTCGATCGTGGTGCATATAAAATCTATGCATTTGCAACGCATGCTCTATTTACATGTGAGGCTCCATTGCTAATCGAACAATCTCGAATATCTGAAGTTATCGTAACAAATACAGTGCCGCATGAGTTTGCTAAACTTCAATGTTCAAAAATCAAAACCGTTGATATAAGTTTACTTTTATCCGAAGCGATTCGCCGTATACACAATCAAGAGTCAATGAGTTATTTATTTCGTAATGTTGAACCGAATGATTAAGAGTTATGTTTTTTGTAAATTCTCCTTTTCCTTTATTTGACATATTAATAATAATAAAAAACAATTATTCTTTATAGTATAGCGGAATGCATTAAAATACTCTTCTCTGTTGTTTTTGATTTTATACAAACAGAACATTCGTTGGATAGAATTCGAAAAAAAGAAAGAAAATCATTCATTTTTCAAAAGAAATATTAATTTTCTTTTTAAGCCCAGGGGATTGGCTGCTGTTAGAAATTTTACTTGATTTGTTGTTTTGGTACGTTGTGTTTAACTTTTAACGAACCAAAACGTGTTTGTGCAAATTTTTGTATTGATAAAACTGGTGTTGCTACTGGATTTGGCCATGCAGCAGCATCTGAATCTGATAATTTCAGAAGAGTATCGAGCGATTCACGTATTTGCACATTGTAATCAATAGGTTCTATTGAAAATTTTGCTTTTTTCGAAATATATGACCAAAGAAAACAGCATTACCTTGATTAGAAACTTCATCAGTATCACTTGATAATTCATCATATCGTAATAAATGTCTGTAATTTCCATATAAAATTTGAACTAAAATTCAATACGTATTTGATTTTGTTTTCTGCATAAGAGAAAAATATTTACTCGGCCCTTTTTCTCCAATACGATATGATACTTCACCTGGATCAATCCAAATAGTAAGATCATTAGGTAAACTGTCAAGTATTTCTTGTAAATCCAAGCTGACATCATTAGCAGCATTGATCAGAACTTTGTCAATTTTGTCTTTACCAATTCGTATTGATCGATAACCAGAACCTTGTGTCGGTCTTTCGCCATACCAATGATCTTGAAATTTAGCGCGCAAATATTTGTGCATTTGTTCACCGAGCATATTAACTCGACTGAAAAGAAAAAATCATTGAAACTTATTAGTACCTATTTTTTTTCTCTCTTCGTCTTCTCCTCTCTATTGAAAATACGTACCGGCGTGGTAATTTATTGTAGAGAAAACCGATTAGGAAATTTAATGCAATTGATATTTCAGTCTGCATTTTATACTAGAACAAAGAAAATTCTTCGCATTACTAACATTGTGGCGAAGAAAGAAAAATTATGCTAGTCGTGTGCGTTTATCATTGACGCTTTCTCTTCTTCATCAAATCAATGCGAAAGAGTAACTAATACTACGGACATTCATCGTTATAATACTAACAACAGCTGCACTTTTTCCTGTAACCTTGATAATGTATTAAAATATATATATATATATATATGAGTCCCAAGCAAAATGATCAAATTTATTTCGGGACAAAGTTTTTTTTCTACGGAATGCAAATCATATAAATAATAAAGTTTTTCTCAATAATTAGAAGATATTTTGTCGTGCGATGTTAAATAGGTTTGCACAATGATTATCTCTCAGAGAAGAATAAAAAACAGTAAGATGAAATGTTTCGCTCTCGTTGATAGACCACCCATAAAAAAAAGCATTGTAAGTTATTTCTTTTTACCCTCACGTGAGGATTTTTCTGTATATCGATGAGACACGCACATGTTTGTGATTTTGCATGTTCGTTGCCAACATACACAAAAAACAAGACATCATCATTGTCAAATAAAATAAATTGTAACGTGCTACTATGTGGATAGCTCAAGTGATGTGTCAGTTCTTCTATTACTCAGCCAGCTTTATTATTATTATTAAGTCTTCAGAAAATCAGTCAATCTTTTCCTTAAATAAAACTCATGAAACACGCTTATGAAGGTCATAGTTGAGGTAAAACAGCCTATCATATTTTGCCCGGAACATCAACATTCATAAGCTATTGTTATTTATGAGAAGTCGAATGCACGTACCGAAGTTCCCTTTTTTTAGATTCGATTGCTTTTGTAAGCTAGTATTCATAAGTGACAGACGTTTTCCAGAAGGATTATTCTCCAGGTTTGCTATCTATGGGCTTCTATTAAAACCAATTTTAGATTTGTAGCACGAGTTCCGAATACTTGCTTGTAATGACGTTAATTTCCTTGTGTATACATAATGTATTTTATTTGTTCTTTTGATTGAAATTAAAAAATATATACAAAAAAAAAATATAAACTTCACAAGCTTCATACACCAAGTATACTTCAACGAGTTCGATAATGCAAAAAAATCTTAAAGATAACTTGTGCCATTAACATGTTGACGATGAGAATTACGTTTGGGTTGACCTTCTCTTTGAACGCTATTTTGATGGAAATGATATATATTAGATGATGAGGATGACGTTGATGATTGTGGAGAGAAGATTCCATTTCTCGATGTTGACAACGAAGGAGGATAAGCCGATGGAACAGGAGCGGATTGTTGTCCAGAAATATGTTTAGGCACGTTTATTGGATTCATATGAGTTGGTTGTTGATGATGATGATGATGATGATGAGGACGATCGGAAATATTCACTGGTTGTGACGTAGCTTCAAAATAAAATAGTTAGAAAAAAGTTTATCATAGGGATACATGCAATAATTTTCTTCTTACTTGCATTCACTGGAAGATGTGAACCATAAGGATAAAATTGTTGTTGTTGTTGTTGCTGTTGTTGAGACCGATAATCCCCTCCGTTAGAATACAGTTGATTACGTGATGAATGTACAAGACCACTAATACTACTACTACTATTGACTTGTTGGATCCACCTGGAAATTGAATCTTGTGAACTCGTTGGCAGTTGGTATGGATGATGTCCATTGGATTTATGTGATTGTGGTGTATACGGTGGTGGTTTTACAAAATTCGATGTTTTCGGTTGATCGGATATATAAGATGCATACATATTAGAATTAACGTCTTCTCCTGTTCCTTTTGGAGTAAGATTCGGTATTGATTGATGAAATTGTGGTACATTTTGTTTTTGATGCATCGGTACTCTACTATCAACAATTTGATTCGTTGGATTTGTCATTCCAATATGCATAGTTGATTGATGTAGTAGATCAGGTCGTCGTTTACTTGCTGATAATGGTGATGGATATTGAACTTTTGATGATACATCAATTTTACTTGATCGATGTGGTTTAAATGCACTTTTTCCATTGTCATGATGAATACTAGATTCAGCTAGATGATTTATTGGTACGGATTTTTGCATGGATGGAACTACTACGGTTGGCTTTACGATTTTATGTGAATATTTATTTTGATTTTGAAGTGATGATCGTTCAATTGGTATTGTTTTCAAATGATATTGTTCAAAATTTTGATTTGATTGTTGCTGTTGTTTTATATATTCTTCTTTCGAGTTCAAATTTTGATTTGATGGAGGAACAAAACGAAAACGTGGTCTCGAAGATAGTTTATCAATAGCAGTTAAATCAATTAGGCTGGCACTTGTATTATTGACTGCTAAATAATTGGTTTTATCCATAAGAACAGAAAAACGATCATAAGCTTGAAAATTTCTCGACGATGAAACTGTTAGCAAATCTTCTGTTGATGTTGCTGTTGTTTGAAGAAGTTGTGGACGAAATGTTTTCTCTGTGGATACCGGTTTTGTCGATGACGCTATTTGATTGAGGTTATTTTCTGATGTATGACGACGAACATTATTGGCTTGATCAGTTGATGCTGCTTGTTCAAAACGATGACGATTGTCATGAAATTGATGAGAAGCTTGAATATAACGTGAATCTTGAAAGGTTGATATCGACGATGAAGTCTTAGGAGTCGATTTTATAGCCTAAAATGAAATATCACTACGAAAATCTTCTATTTCGTTATCATTGAAGGATTTCCATTGTTCTTTCAAGGACAATATTACACTAGTACACAAAGTAGTCAACGTCCATATCCCTTGTTTTGACCTGAAAAAAGTGGGCTCCTTAAGCGTAAAACAAATTCCTAATAATTCTGAAGAAAATCATAAGTTTCTATGATAATAATTATTTTCTACTCAAAACGAATATTGAAATATACGAGTAAAATCTTGGACCCCAATGATATTGACAAACGTCGATACAATATAGTCGAACTGCACTATGCTTCACCTTTTAGTGCTGCAGGGATTGCACCGATCATCTTTTTATGTGGTTGAACGAGCACGTATAGAGCTATGGATTCTGGCAGAGTTCGATGATTCAATCAACATTTGTTTTCAATTTACGCATATAGAAGCATGCCTATAAATACATTTCTAGTTTTTGTGTTTTGAAGTATTAACAATTGCTTTCTTTTCTTTCGCTGAAAGAAAATAAGAATTTAAAATAAATAAATTCTTTCAACTAGAAAAAAAAATAACGATATAAAACCAAACAAGTATCCTAGAAATAATTTTAGACTTAATCTCTATGTCTATAGTTGATTTATCAGATATTTGTGTCTCTCTATCGTATGCTTACAAGATACTTCAAATGAAAACTCAGTCTAGGGAAAGAATGTACAATTGATTTGTATTTAAAATAAATCCTCTAGATAATTTTCGTTTTAAATTTAAACTTGCCTGAAAACTTTGTTTCACATGTTGAACAGGAGTAACATTTGTAAATCTCGTTTGTGAATGTGACTTGTGAACTGTATTTTCGTCCGTTATATCGTCATCGCATAAATATTCGTCGAGAATTTCGTCAAAATATTTTAATGTTTTCTCAATTTGTTCATCATCGTCGTTTTGTTGTTGCATTAATTTACGTTTTTTATCATATTGATTCATGTTGTTCTAGTAGAGAATTAATTTATAAAATTGAAGTTTAATTTTTTTTTCTTCTTTTCCTCAACTACTCTACTCTCGATATGTTTATATACAATATTTGTGAATGGATTAATAAAGGACGTCCTCCAAGTTTAATACGGATATAAAGTATTAGTATAATAGATTACTGTACCTGTTGTCTAGTCAATAGTTTCTAATGATTGTATTACACGTTTTAATTTCTCTCATAGGAAGATATAAAATAAAGAAAAGGTTTAGTTTTTAGCATTTAGCTATACTGAATAGATTGTTAATGAACAACTATCGATGTAGCCGAGATTGAATATCAAATGACAACGACCTTCGACACGAAAGTTTTCGCCATAACATTTATCTTTTTTTTTTTGTTTCAATTCAACGTTTAGCAAGTCTATTTGTTTTATTGTACAATAGAACGATTTAATTCAGGGTTTTTTCTCTTCTTTTGTTTTCATAAACATTAAATTTTTTACCGCGAGTTGTCTGATGTTGTGTGAAAAAAAATGAAGTAAACGTAGTAAAATAGTCACATGTATGATTTTTAAAGTTCGGACGAAAAAATACGAACGAATTGTATCAAACTTACTCTATAATTATCAATATTTAATTTAATATAAAACGATAGTTTTTCGTCATTGATCACATTATTAATTCTAGGTGTTTACCGGAAGTGTCGAATCTAGCATGAATATACTAAAAGAAAAAGTCATAAATTAGATTAATATGGAATAGAAAAGCATAAATAAAAAGTTCAACGATTGATATTTAGATTGAAGACAAAAAAGGAAACATAAAACATTTCATTCGGTGAAAGTTTATGAGTGATGTATGCATACATTAAAAAATGTATTTGCGTGAAAAAACACAATCATTCCTTTATAGCTGCATGCATGTATATATATACACGATATAATCTCAGCTTTAGGGTTTTTTACGTCCCTATATGTGTATCCCTCCTACTTCAGCCTTTTTTTTGTTTCTAAAAGAAAAAAAAGACGTGAATCGAGTATCCTTAACTATTTTTTGTTACATATATACATATACGCATACGAAAAAAAAATTTTTTGTACACATATGAAGATCGATTTCATCACCGACGTTGGATGATATTCAGACATCTGTTCTATTCACGTGTCGATAGGAAGACGAAGAAAAAGTTGACATTTACGGTATCATTAAATATATTATGATAAGATTTTTACTGATAAAAATATTTATTGAATCGAATTTGATTTTCTGTCCATTGAAATTACGAATGTAGGCAATTGTGTACGATCGGAGTAACATAATAGTGTGATCAATGACTTATCGATGATTAGATCTAATAGGAAAATTATAGAATAAATATTTGTATTTTTTCATCACTCATCATTTTGTTGACCAAAAAAGCGAACACTATAGTGTATTTTATAATTCTGAGTACGTTATCAGGTCAATATTTATGCTGTTTCGTTTTTCTTCTTTTCTGTATCAGTTATCTTTATTGTACTCACTTGAAAATCATCTTGTGACTATTCTTTTAGTCACTAGAAGTGGATGTGTAGTGATTTAATTTAGCTGATTCATCTATGAACAGAAAAATATAGGTCAAAATCGCAATGTGGATTCAAATGCAAACAATACGGATATCATAAATTGATTGACACAGTGGCGGCGGAGCCACTGAGACAGGTGAGGCTTGAGCCTCACCTAGTTTTCGCAAGATGAGGCTCAACCTCACTTGTTTTTGCACTGAATATTGCTGTTTTTTATTCTTGCATCAAAGAAGCAAAAAAGAAAAGTCTTTTTTGGTATTTTCAAGTCTTTTTTATACTGACCATTTTTATTTTTTCTGAAGTTCGATAAAAAGAAGACTTATTTTCTGATTGATGCCTACATAAAATTCCACGATAGAAAAACAAAATTATGAGCCTCGCCTAGCTTAATGACGCTCCGCCGCCCCTGGATTGACAGGAACTCTTAAAGAAAAAGTATCAACAGAGTATATTACAATTTAAACTCCTATCAATCGTTCAATTCTTTTTGCATATTTCAACACTTATTATTATGTACAATTTGAGTAGTTTTCGGTAGAATATGAATACAGATTAAATATAAATGTAGTTTTTCTATTATCAAAGGAGAATGAGCCATGAACTCTTTGCTTTGCTTAACTTTGTTTGGTATATACATTAGAGTGCAAAAGTTTTCTCCTTAGTGTTTCAAATATTTATTAGACTAGATATGATGAATAGAAAAACTGCATATGCACAACGGTAAGATACAGCATAAGATACAAGAGTATTATCATTAATAGTTGATCCTTTCTCCTTTCGATTCAATAAGAGCTAAGCATCGAGATTTCATCAATTAAATTAAATTAACTAGAGCGACCATATCGGCTTTGTTCCATTCTTCGTGCAGAAACTGGTCCAACTCTTTGAGATCTGTTGGTCTTCGTTTCTCTGCACGACGTTTGATGATCGGCCACAGGTTCTTAATCGGATTAACATCCAGACTGTTGGATCTTTCTGTTTTTCTGTTAACATTGGCGTTGCATAAGGTAAAGTACTTTTGTAACCCATTCGTTAGAGCTGACGTTGTATTGTTCATCGGGACACATCCACCTTTCGATTCTGGAGCAGTTTCTCTCCCAGTTATTTTGTTGTTGTCTCATTTTTGCGTCGAATCCATTGACTTAGTGCCTTGCTATCATTGATAGTAAGCTTACGAGGTCGACTACTTAGCGGCCTATCCTCGATTGTGCCTTGCTGTTTAATCTTAGGAATATTATATTTAACAGTCCTAAGTGGGATCTTTGTAATACGAGAAATTGTTGTTGGTGATCGTTCAACGTTATTCCAAAAATGTAGTATAGTTAAACGTTTCGTTTTTCTCGAAGTAAGATTTCATTGTCGAGCTATTTTCTCTCGAAGAAAAGTTTTTTATGACAAATCATGATATTCACAGCTATATATATATATATACCTTTTCCTATCTACCAGAAAATTCTTAGAAAAATGTTCTAGAAACTGCCAGAGATATGTCATCGAAAAATTCAATTATGCTGATGGCAATAACTTTTGCACTCCACTGTACATATATATATATATTGGCGTAATCAATACTGTATCCACTATTAAATGATCTCATTCATAACGAATGGATCAATAAAAAGCGATAGATTAAAATTTCGTTAGTGAACAGTGAAATTGTTTTTGAAAGACCATAAACACTGCAACTTTTGTTTTAGTACCGTCATCATTTCTTGAAAAATCCACTTGTTCTCTGCATAAGCTAATGTTGGACGATGCGGTAAAATCCTCTATTATATTGAAAAATAAATTATATAAATTCAGTTTTGTAAACGGGTGAGAATTCTACGATGAAATTCGTCGTGCGATCAGTAGTGTCCAAGCCTCGATGCAACTACTTACACAATTCTATTTTATTTTGAATCATTCTAGTTGTCTGTATTTTCTAATCACTTACCAAAATGAAAATAGTTATAACAACAAATTTAATTCACTACTATTCTATAACAAAACAAAATTTGTGTTTCAGGCTGACATGGTCTCATCACCATACTGATCAATAGTAACCAAATATCGATTCTTACTAGACAATCAAGTCATAAGTACGGCAAATAAATTGAAACAAAGAAAAAAAAAGGATTTTCTTAATATTGTATAAAATAATCTTAAAGATTGAAGTACATTTCAAATCAGTAGAAAAGAAAAAAAGTTTTTTTGAACTTATATTGTCTCTATGTTAATTGTATTCACTGGTAATAGTTACATTACAAATTATCTATTGCTCGAATAAAAATCTATTTTAAAAATTCATTTGGATAGTCTCAATTTTATGAGTCAAACTTTTGAAAAATAAAAGAACGCACAAGTTCAAAGTGTGTGTTTTACAGTCGCCATTCATGTATTTCAACATGTTAGCGATACGATGGTCCTAATTGTTTGTTCTTCACCAATAAATTGCACGATCAGTTCAACGTCGTATAGCCTGGCAAAAACCAATGATTCTTGCTTTTTACACCCTGCTCTTACACAATGTTCATGGTAAATCGATTACTACGCCTGAATTCAATCCATTTTCTCTGGGAGGCTACGACAAATAAGAGAAAGAGAATACTTTTTTTTTGTACATTTAACTGTTACGCACATCGACAAAAAGGGTGACAAAAACATATTTTTACAGGGACACATCATCAAAGTAAAACTTGAGTGAAAAACATATTAGTGAGTATTTTTNTGAAAATATCAAACAATAAACCAATTATCTTCAATTCTATCGTCTTGATAACATATTCAAATCATAGAAGTTTCTTTTTTGTTTTGTTTTCCGTTGAGGTAAAAAAATTAACTCAAAGTCATTTTTTGCGTAATTATGTAATTCATATATTTGAGAATCTTTTATATCTACTAAACTAGACCATTAGAAACCGGTGAACTATTTCAAGGACGTTTGACATAATCTTTCAAAGATTATATTTTCTTTTGGAATGTTATCATCGATATTAATTATCCAAATATTACCGAATATAGTGTTTCGGACGATTACTATTGAAGCACGAACAGTATCAAGTGAACATACTTATCGACCTGATGTGAAACACTTTGAATCTGAACTCGATAGAAGTACAGGTTATTGGTCGCCAAGTACAAGTTCAATCGATTGGTGCGAACGAAATTATGTTGTAACACAATATATTGCTGAATTCTGGAATTTTCTATCAAGTTTAGTTTTCTGTTTATTATCTGGAATATTATTTTTTCAAGCTCTGTATTATCGAATTGAAAATCGATTTCTATTGCTTTGTCTATCGTATATGTTTGTTGGACTTGGCTCGGCATTTTTTCATGGTACACTCACATATTTAGGTCAAATGGCCGATGAACTTTCGATGATATATTCAATGATTATCTGGTGGTTTATTCTCTTTCGAATGGATAAATTTAATAAAATAAGAAATAAGATGTATCGACTGGATNTAGGAATTGTATTTGCAATATTCTATGGAATTCTATGGACTTATATGCATAGTTTAAAAACATTCATTGTCATATTTCAAGTACATTTTGGATTGATGGTGTTTGGAGCCATGCTTAAATCGATTTTTATTTATCGACAAACACAACATCGTACACGATATATCATGTGTTTAATTACCATATATGTTACTTTACTAGTTCCAGCTTTAACTAGTTGGATTCTTGATCAGGAACTATGTGAACGAATGAATACTGCAGGCGGATTTAATCCACAGTTGCATGCTTGGTGGCATGTATTTTGTGCTATTGATTCTCACGTAGGACTCGTATGTACTGAAGCAATGCGTCTTTTATCGATTAAATATAAATTACATAAAATCAAACATGCTGATTCTTCGACGAGACCATTTAAACCTGAAGATCATTTGCATATCAGATTTTATTTTGGACTACCTTACGTGGATTATTCTCATGAAATACAATTGAAACAACCGAAACAGCAGTAGATCATGCAGAGATATCGAATGTAATTAGAATAAATAATTCTGTAATATTTTGTAATTGTACAATAAAGAAATGAGCTTGTAATTTACAGTTGTGTATATTGACAATGTTTGATTTGTTGAATTGTGGATTTCGATGATTGTCATAAGCAAATGGTGAAACTCGTTCTTCATAGTGAAGATGAAGATCTGTTGATCGACCAGTATTTCCGCTTTTAGCTATTTGCTGTCTAACTAAAACACTAGCACCAACGTGTACCATTTTTTGATTTAAATGTGCATATAAATGACGAACTACTTTCTCAGCCGCATCTTTGGATTCAATTATAATATGTGTACCGTATGCAGCATCCCAGTTGCAACCTTTCTCTGTCCACATCGATAAGCAGTATGTTGTTTGCTTGCAAATGTATTGAGCCGAACAGTTGAAAACAAATGTAATTCTAGTATTTTTATGAATGGTTTATTCTTAATTATTTCAAAAATGAATCACTGTCTTTTTTGTTGACTAAGAAGACAAGATGAAAATGAATACTATTTTTTGTACGTCATTTTGATTTGAATAGATCTGAATTACACTTTTGCAAATAAAAATTTTTAATCGAATAAACAAATCATTTCTACTCGTAAAGAAAAATTCCTATTTTCACATAAAATCAATTAAAATTGAATTTGAGGTTATGCTTTCATTCTTCGACCAAACCGAATAGAAAATCATTTGCCATAATATTTAACGCCATCTGTTGTCTTTTTTCTTTTTATTGAAGTGAAAAATGTTGCTCTGGCAGATCGATGTTACCATCAATCCGCACGATTTCGTCATCGCAACATGTATTTGATCAGTAAAGATCATTTACCTCTTGGTAAGTTTGTAATAAGCAATTTTCCTTGCCGATCAGTGAGGCACGATATTTCTTCTGTCCTTACGCGTTTCATTTNAATTTGAGGTTATGCTTTCATTCTTCGACCAAACCGAATAGAAAATCATTTGCCATAATATTTAACGCCATCTATTGTCTTTTTTCTTTTTATTGAAGTAAAAAATGTTGCTCTGGCAGATCGATGTTACCATCAATCCGCACGATTTCGTCATCGCAACATGTATTTGATCAGTAAAGATCATTTACCTCTTGGTAAGTTTGTAATAA
>OENM01001136.1:0-43768 GCA_900239745.1 Rotaria magnacalcarata | reverse complement strand
TCTACTGCATCAATTTACCATTATTGATTATGAGTTACAAAACCACAAACTATATCGACTATAATATCGATATGCATAAAAATACAGTTAATATAGGTTTAAACTATCATTTTTTGTTATCTCAGATGTTGTTGGACTATGAAAATGATTAATATTGATAAAATAATAGGAATCAAAGCAAAATTTATACTTTTAATTAAATACATTTTACTGTGGTTCAATGTCTGCATCAGGCAGGTTCAAAAGGACAGACTACACTCTAAAATAAGGCTTATCACAAAGCTGCACTGTAAAAAAAATCCGCAGAATAATAAACGGAAAAAACGTTTTTGATAGGGTATTTTACAAAAAAGGGTTTATGAAAGTGCAACGTATCATAAACCCTTTTTTTTCGTATATGACGAAGATAATAAACGGTTTTTAGGTTTATGACTTGAAAAAAGGGTTTATCAGATTTTTCAAAAACGGAAAAAGGGTATGTGACACGTTGCACTTTCATAAACCCTATTTTTTACAGTGTTGTATCCAAGGGAAGAACCTTTGGGGTTCCGTAAACATGTACATAACCCGATGATTCTTCCCTTGGATACAGGTTCAGTAATAAACCTTTTTTTTTAGAGTGTATAAGGATATAATTAAATCTGCAACAATATTGAACATCTATATATCCCGAGTAATGCGAATCGATAGCCTATATATTCTATTTCAGAATTTAGATATTAGAATATGCTGACCTAGGTTTTTTTGTAGACTATGAGCTTATACTCTATCACTGTGTCACTCATTCATTATGAAACAAGTGAACTTATAGATATTTAAATCTACATACGGATATACATTAGGATGATAATATGACCCAGTAATCTTTCATTCGAATCACCTGGAACTTTACTATTCTTAGACTGATGGCTTCATTAAATCGCTGTTCAGTATGTACGAAGCGTGCAGGCACTTGTTTTTGTCCTGGATGCAATGCATACTTTTGTGATGATGATTTTCACAGTCATCGTGGTAAATTACTCAATGAATTAGATGGACTTACAATAGATCGAAACGAGATACAAGCAAAAATAACCGAAGCTTTCTCAAATAATCAGTCTGTTAAAAATGTTCTCGTCAAAATTGATGAATGGCAACAGAAAAATATTGAGAGAATAAAACAAGCTGCTGACACTGCTAAACAACAGGTACTTCAAATTATGAACGCAAAACAGAAAGATATTAAAATCCGGTTTCAAACGTTATCCCAAGAATTACAAGAATTACGAGATACAAAGGGTGTTGTTGAGCAAGATATTGCCCGATTGCAACAAGAAATTCGACAAATTAATGATGAATTAGCACTACTAGTCCAATCACCAGCAATCGAACTGAACACGAAACATAGTGATCAAATAGTATGGAATCAGATGATATATGTCGAGGAAAAATCTATGCATTCTGATTATCAAATTAGCCAAATAAATCCAAGTTGTGAGTAACTTCATTACGATTTGAAATGAAAAATCTTACAATCATAATACTAAAAATATTCAGTTAATTTTTTCAGTTTATCTTTAAAAAAAGCTGATCTATGATAGAATGTGAGTATGAGTTAAGTTCAAATCCATGATTTCCCTAATTCTCATGAAATACGTTAGTATTTCATTCAAGAAATTATTTCTATCTTTATTATATCGAAAAATGTTTCTAAAGAGTCCATCACGTGCTAATTACGGTTTATGCCACAAAGTCACAATGAATTTAGCTTCCTACTCAAAACTACAAACCATTCTATTATAACACTTGTAATGACACATAATAGAACTATTTATGTTCGATTCCTAAAAAATACTGGATAAGTTGATGGTGAAGTCCTTAAGAATTAAGAAAACTTGTCCTACTTGGTGAACGATATCGCCAATAATACACTACCCTCTCGCTAGATCATCAAATATAATGAAATGCTCTGAATCAGACTTCGAATTTTACAAAATGTTCAGACAAATGCACGAGAAATCTGGTGTAAAATACGATGAAATTTTGTGGTGACTTAGAAAAATGATAAACACAGAAAGAACTCGGTGAGATTAAGCCTTAAATTTTATTAAACGATTCAATGAAAATCATGGAAAAATGATAATTATATGTAAAATGATAACTGTATTAGACGGGAACTTGCTCATTTAGAAAAGATCAGAAGATGTTCACGTACTTTTGATTATTTCAAAACATAGCTTAAATCCTGCTAGTATCAAACTATGAAACTGTCGAGAATTGCAGTGCGGTGCAACTGATCCTATAATTCCATAAAGAATTTCGATTCTTTATTTCTGTTATAGATTGCATTCCAAATATTTCTTATGGTGCCAGATGGGCAGAGAATGGAGTGACTATTGCTGGAGGTCACGGGGAAGGTGATAAGTTAAATCAACTCAACCATCCTGTTGGCATCTATGTAGATCATGATTTAAGTATTTACATAGCAGATCAACAAAATCATCGTATTGTGCGTTGGAAACGTGGCGCAACGTATGGTCAGGTAGTTGCAGGTGGAAACGGTGAAGGAAATCGAACTAATCAATTGAGCAAACCAAAATATGTGATTGTTGATAAACTCACAGACAGTCTCATTATCTGTGATAATGGAAATCGACGAGTGATGCGATGGTCTCGCCGCAATCGCACAAGTGGAGAGATTATCATCGATAATATCGATTGTATGGGACTGGCGATGGACGATCAGCAAGTTTTGTACGTTTCGGATTGGGACAATAGTGAAGTGAGGCGATATCAATTGGGAGAGAAGAATGGAACAATAGTAGCAGGAGGTAATGGAAAAGGTGAGCAACTCAATCAACTCAACGGTCCTTTTTACATCATTGTCGATCAAGATTATTCTGTCTACGTCTCGGACCGTAATAACCACCGTGTGATGAAATGGATGAAGGGTGCTAAGGAAGGGATTGTGGTGGTTGGAAATAAAAGGGACAGGAATGATCTAGCACACTTAACTAGTCCTAAGGGAATATTAGTCGACCAGTTGGGTTCAATGTATGTGGTCAATGGGGTTAATCATCGAGTGCTACGTTTTCAAAAGAACGTAACGCAAGGAAATGTGATGGTCGGAAGCAAGGGTCAAGGAGAACAAGCCAATCAATTGAGCCGTCCTAATGATTTATCATTCGATCGATACGGCAATTTGTATGTCTCCGACTTGGGCAATAATCGAATTCAGTGTTTCTCACTTCAAAAGTGATATGTTAATTATTTCTCTCCCAGGTCGAACATTCCGACCACCGGACCCCGTAGGATACTCCAGGAAATATGCGGGAAAGCCACCATATCCTGCAGGAAAACACGGGAAATTGCTGGAACATGGGAGCAGTATTACGGTCAAAAATACGGCAGAAATTCTCCGGTGGATTCCTGCCAAGTTCCGATACTTTCCGGCAGGAATTGACCGGAAATCACCGGAAAAAATTCCAACCAGAATACTGCTTCCATAAAATCAACGGAACTACCAGGAACCGGTCGTATCCAGACCAGACTGTTCGACCTGGGGCTTTCATATATTCAAATAAAAACAGATATGATTGTTGATTTTTTGTCCTATATTTCTTCTGGAAATAGATATTAATTTTTAGACAACCATTGATTCTTTCTCTGTTTTCTCCTTTATTATTACTCCATTGGTTGTATCATCTACATGATGATATACGTATTGAGTAGCGCCCTACAATATAATTACGAAACTTAACGAACATGTGGATCTGAGTATTCCTGCACCTCTTGGGTAGCTACTCAGAATTTGGAGTACTTAGAGAAAAGTAGAAATTAAATTAAAATTAAATATCAACATACGAAAGTATGTTTGTAAGCGCTAGAAATCAATGTCAGTTGATAATAGGTAAGTGTGACATCTCTAACAACGAAGTACAAACGAATATGTGCGAAAAGTACGCGAGAACAAAATCGGAAAAATCGCTACGTGCGCTGATCAAACGCTCCCAACAATGAAGGCTTAGTGTAAAGATACGAACAAAACCCCTCTATTGACATTATTTTCATTTTAGATATAACAACGAGTAAGCAAGATTTCGCTTTAATATACTTGGCAATCTATTTATATTTGGAAAATTGCACAACATATACTCACATATGGTCAGAAACTGAAAAATTTAAGCACTTGGGTCGAGCCGAACGATTGTATATTGCGAATACATTTAAGGAGATAATATTTAATCCTCATCAAAATCTATTGACATTGAAGAAAACAGTGTGCGTCAACAGAAGTTAATAGCATAAAAACAATAGAAAATATCGAAATACCGTGAAGTTTAATGCCTAACGGGTGGTCGGAAAGTTTTGGTACAAAAGTAAAGAGCGTATTTCTACATCATCTTTCACTTTTATTTTCTAATTTTTTTATCGTAAATACAATGGTACCTGACAAACAAAGATATATGTTCACAAAATAGAAAAAGGTCCTTTGTCTTCAATTTTTCGTAATTTTCCACGAACATCTTTCATCATGGTTTGGACGACTTTCAGATCAATCTTTTTCAATTGTCTTTTGATTCTGTTGATTAATTGTTCTCGATTCATAGCGATCCACCCTCCATTATATACCTGCTGAGCCAGTACTCCCCAAAAATCCTCGATTGGTCGAGCTTTGGGAACATTTGGTGGATTGACATCTTTTGGCACAAATGGTACTTTTCGTTCATTCAACCAATCTGTTGTTTTATTGGCATAATGTGAACTGGCTAAGTCCGGCCAAAAGATATATTTATCATTTATATGATATTTATTAATAAATTTAATTAATTTTGGTAAACATTTACAAATATAGACGTTTGCATCCACCGCTGGTCCCTTTGTTCTTCCAATGTATGGTGTTGAAATGCCTTTACTGGATAACGTCAACCAGACCAAAATTTTAGGTTCGAATTTTTGTTTTGATTTATACTTTACATCGGGTGGAGTCTTTTCTTTGTCAGAAGAATAAAATCCTGCATTACCGGGCATTTCAGCGCCTGGAAACGTAAAATATTTTTCATCGTCAATAATGATGAAAGTTTCGGAATCTATGATTTCTCGACGTAGTTTTCGACACTTGCTTGATAATTTTTCCCGTTGTTGTTGGGTGTATTTTGGAGCACGTTGTCGTCTGTAATGTTTTAAGCCCATCTTCTTCAAATTTTCCTGAATACAAGTCTTTGGCACCTTAAATTTCAAGGCTAACTTTCTTTGACTGACGCCGACACGGTTTTCAACGGATTCTTTCAATTTTTGTCTCTGATTCTGGTTCAATTTTGGTGGGCGGCCTTTTCTTGGCTTGTCTTCACAAGGTACACCACTTTTGTAACGTTTTATAATGCGATAAATTGTTGTTCGTGAAATGCCTTCAACTTGAAAATGTTTTACAACATCAGATTGTTTCATTCGTCCAAGTAGAGAATAGATACGTCTTCGTACATCAACTTTTTTTTCATACAGGAAACCATCGTTCAAATGTTATGCATATATCTAGAAAGAGCTTGAAATTTGCTACAAATCTATATAAAAATGAGTTTTTAATTGAAGCTATTAGATGACTTTTTTTAACTAGACATTTTGTACCAAAACTTTCCGACCACCCGTTACTTGAAATAGCTTGAGCCGTGACGAATGTCTGTTCTTCGGCGAACGAAATGATTGGTTGATCTTGGTTCGGGGTGGCCGCCTTGATCGGGTTGACTACCTGAAATCTTTGGATTGCAGCCATCGCTTGAGCCAATATTTCACTGTTGACGGGCTACAGTGAATTGCTTTGGCCACACCCGTATGATTGAGCTGTGGACCCAATGGATGATTAGATAAAAACACAATTTCATACCATTTATCCACTGGTATAGCCATATATGAGAAGTGTCGATACGTAGTAGTATGGAAGGAATGAAAAGATCTTCTGCACTCTAAAAAGATCGGTACTTTACTGAACCCCTACAAAAGGTTCCGGAGATTTCGAAAATCATCCAAAGGTGTTGAAAGTCTCAAAAAGCAGATAAAAAATCTCTACAAAACCTTTAAAGGTTCTTACGGTGTACCCAGGATAAGAACTTTTTCCTGCGAAACCTTTTTTTAAGTTCCGTACGGCAGAAAAAGATTTCGTATTAAACTCTAGGAAATCATGAGAGTTTAGTATGAAACTCTAAAGGTTTTGTATTTTCCTACGAAACCCTTTCCTGCTGTACGGAACTTAAAAAAAGGTTTCGCAGGAAAAGGTTCTTATCCTGGGTACACCGTAAGAACCTTTAAAGGTTTCGTAGATTTTTTTATCTGTTTTTTGAGACTTTCGACACCTTTGGATGATTTTCGCAAACTCCGGAACCTTTTTTAGGGGTTCAGTAAATTACCGATTTTTTTAGAGTGTGATCCGAGCATCTCTAATACTACATATATATATACGCTAGATTGATGAAAGTTTCTAAAATTTCTAGAAAGTTCTAGGTGGGTGAACACATTTGTCCGCTATTTTATATGAATAATTCCAAGCTACTTACGACGATGGTTTCGAATGAGCTAGATCCATTCATGATCAGGTAAATTAGGAATAAATATACTACTGCATCGAATTCAATCCCAACAGTATAGATATTTATAAAAGTCAACAATAATGAAGACTTCCAATTTGCTATCTAATTATTATCAAGATCAAATTCATTATCGTCAAGCCTACTATGATCCAGATTTCGATTATTACTTAGCTAGTCATCATCAAATGTCTTTGACTCGACTATACTTGTTCAAATGATCTCAATTTATTCAAAAGAAATCATAAGCAAAGTATAATAATTTATACAGAATGCCAAATTAAACTCAAATATCTTGTGGCTACGACGACGTGCTTCGATCTGACTAAAAATTTCATCATACGGCGTCATCATCTCTAATCCAATTCAGTAAATAATCAATTCAAGTGAAATAAGCACCTTAGCGCGTTTCGATCTTGCTTAACTCGATTTTGATTACTAGTTTTAAAAATTCAAATTAATTCTAAATAATCTGCACTACTCTACTAGAAAGTAGATTGCTAAACGTATACTATTGAAGATTTTTGAGATCAAAACAATTGTATATCGCATTTTCACGTTGCAAGGTTTCGTATTAGGTTTGCGTACAATCTATTACTATATAAATCGAAAACTATCAAAATCAACGTAGAGTTGAAAGATGTAGAAAAAGAGAAAAAGGTGATTTCATAAAGAACTGAAAATTTGAAGAAATCGGTCATAAATAAAATCACATTGATCATTCTTCAAAATTGATCTTTAATTACTTTTAGATTATGTCTTAATTTTAAGATTTCCTAATGATTTATATTAAACATTTTCAAGTAGAATAATATTGGAGCTTTCTATCGAAAAATATTTTTTGTTTGACCAATCTATAAATAAAAATACAAAGACAGATTTGATGAATTAATATTTCAAAGTACAATAATACTTATTGATATGATATATTTTTATTTGAATATTACCCCGAGCGATATTTAAATTTTATCATCAGTAGGCTGCTTCATCTTACAAGAAAATAATCGTGAATTGATTGATATAGTACAAATAATGAATTCACTTAGATATACGATTTTAATAATTGGGTTCTTATTGTATTAAAAATCGTATATGAACAAAAGAAATCGCCGGTCGGGATCTTAAATCATAAATATTGGTGAGGATGGTAATTATAATACTTCAAATGTGCCTAATATACGGTATAGTTACATTACAGCTTCTTCATTGAAATGAATAGCAATTCGATAAGCCATCTTGAATAAATTATTAAGATAAGCTACAACTTTATCTAGATTTAATGAATCAATGCAGCTTTCATTTATACACTATATTAATCGTCGACGAATCGATACTATTTATTCGATGACTTACCACATGAATTCTTTAAGGATAAAAATATATTTTCTAATTTGACGTAAAAATACATGGGGAAAATGTTTATATCATTATTAACAACTGTGTTAAGTAATATGTTTTAGCTTAATTGAATTTAAATCTTCTGTATATATGTTGCTGATTTCTACGTCCAAGTTAAAATGGTTATCTTAATTCAAACCTCTCTTATATACATTTTCCGAAAAAAGCGCATTAATCTGTAGCTATCATAACACAGTTTACAGTATGACAAATCAAAAATTTATCCTATTTGCACAATTTCAGAACCAAGAGAAAATACATGTTTAGTTAAACCACATTCAGGGTCTCGTAACTGAAAATGAGCAGATTTCATTGCTGTATTAGCCAACTAGCCCTTTCCAATATTGAGGATAGTTTCAAGATCTCAACATGAAAAATAAATGCATTAAAGGTTCTTATTCAAGTACAGCAATACCAGATGATAATGCCATGGTATGAGAACTGACCCTTTTAATCATATTAAACCCAGAACATATAGTCTATCTGAGGATCAATTCGCATAAAAACGAGTACTTAACCAGCATCTGATACAACATCTACCGACACGGTGATTGGTATAGATTTCCCATGATTTGAGACATCCCCTTCAAAAATAATCCGGATAATTTAAACGACATACAAATTGAATACTTGATTGTATCATATATACCTACGTTTGATGACACTAAGAGATCTACAATGATAGAACGAGAAATAAATCTTCCCCTATAAACTATACTAGCGTAGCCAGGAATTCTCTAGTGGTTGGGCGGCATCCTACCATACCCACCACTGATTACGCCACTACTTATTACGTGGTTTTATAGCCACTTCAGGCCATCAAAGACACCGTTTCAGATGACTGCTCTGAGTAATTTCACAAGGACAAAAAGTCAATATTTTCTTGGTTCTTCTTGAAGATTAGTAACGGAAAATAAAAGCTCTATAATTCTTCGGATTAAAGCAACTCGTTTTATTTAGAGGAGATTGAGGTCTCAAAAACACCATCATGTACTGAATCAACATTTGAAATAACGATTTTATCTAAAGATTCTTATCTTGGTGCATTACTAAGCATTGTTGATATTTCATCCCGTGTAATAGCTGAAGTTAAAAGTCACGTCAAATATATATATATATCGATTGACAATCTTTTCAAAATATGTTTGCGCTAGAGAGGTCCATTGTGATAGCAGTTTTTATAGGAAGATATTTAAAAAATTCCTAGATTTTCAAAGAATTTCCCGCCCAGGAGAATCATTCCGACAGTAGGATCCTATCGGATTGCGACAAGGGTCAGACAGTGAATATACCGAATACCATGTGTTTCAATAAAACCGACGAAATCTTATGGGATTCCTGGACACGGACCTACAGTCGCATCCTTGGTATTGGACCCAATCAGATCCGACGTTGGATTTTAACGAAATCCAACTCTAAAACATCACCCTTGCGCTCTGATTGCTCAAAATGCTTATTTGATCGTGAATAAGAAAATGATTTTTCCAGTCGGAACCGACAATAGGTCCGCGTCCAAGAACCCTATCGGATTCTGTCGGGGAGTCGGATCTCATAGGATTCTATAAGATCCGTTCTCGGATTCATTCACCTAGGTTCTCTAAAACATTGAGTAACAAGTCACAAAAACTAGTGCATCGTCATCTCAATAGAGGTCGCTGACACTCACTGATACCTCCACTTTGTCATTTGAATCAATATGCAAATGGCTGTTATTTACCATTGTTATTTTTTTCTTCCTAGTTGCTCAATCTTTCATATTTTTTTGTGCTCTTGATTTATTGCATACGATAACTTTATTTCTTCAAAAATGAGCGCTCGAAGTCGACCTGATGGAGATCATCGTGCAACACCACCAAACATTGATGTTATGTATTCCCTTAAAGTTGATAATTTAACATATCGTACACGCGTCGAAGATTTACGGCGTTGTTTTGAAAAATTTGGAGATATCGGTGATATCTATATTCCACGTGATCAATTCTCTCGATCAAGCCGTGGCTATGCTTTTATTCGGTTTGTTCAGAATTTATTTTTTTTACACATTTTTTATTATTTGTGTTTTTTAAAGCTTTTTGAAGAAGCGTGATGCTGAAGATGCACTTGATCGCATGGATGGTGCTGATCTTGACGGACGTGAAATACGTGTTCAATTTGCTCGTTATGGTCGTGCGTCAACAACAGACAGCCATGAAAAATCACGTCGCCGCCGGTAGGAAATCATAAAAGAATATAAATATTCCTATTGCTTTTTATGTATATGAGTTCCCCATCTTCCCATCCCACGAACAAAATTGATTATGTCTATTCACACAGGTATTCTCCTGCGCGAAGATGCTGTTTCCAGTATTTTGTTCGAGAATAAAAAAAGATAATGGTTTATTCCGGTGGTTGCTGCATTTAACTAAACAGAGCGAGATTCCAGGCGATTTAACAGATCAGATGTAAGATATGTGTGTCGCCGATAAGACTTTTACAAGAATTGACAAACCTGCATTGGATAAAATAAAAATTTTAGTCCTAATAAGTAATAAGAACAATATTTCAATTCTTTCTTAGAACACGATCAAGGTCTCGTCGACGTTCAAAACATCGATCGCGCAGTGGTAGTTATCGACGGTTAGTTTAACTTGTTGTTTATCGTATTTCCTTATTGTTGACTTTTGTTTTTTTTTCTTTCTTAGATCACGATCTCGATCAACATCACGGTATGATACTTAATCTTTTTTTTTCTTTTTCAAATTAATTCTTTTTAGCCCGAAACGGAACCATCGTCATGAAAATGGTGAACGTGATCATCGACGTTGATATGCTTCAAAAAAACATTATTCAATTCGTTTTTTTTTTATAGCTACTTGACTATATATATATACACACTAATCATTGTGACTGATTTATAAATAAACACAAAAAAACCACATAGTTCGTATTTCAGATAAGATCTATTTTATTTTCACTATGGCTACAAATACCGATCAGGTGTGATAAATAAAATTTTCTAAGATCTAAAAAGGAAACTCGACTGTTTAAGTTTTATTTAGCAAAGAAAATATCGTGAAGATGCAAATGCAGTAGAAAATTTTTCTAAAAGATATTACGATATATTAGATACACGAAGACATGTAAGATTTTTCTAATAATTAAATCGAAAAGAAAAAAATAATAAGTAGATTATTTAGAACGTAGATAAGTTTTATCAACCACAAGCAAAATTAATATGGAATGGAAGTGAAATCAATGGTCAAAGTGCTATCGCTAATCATTTAGTTGCATTACCACCAACAAAACATCATATTTATGCATTAGATTATTTTCCTATGAAAGGTAAAATAATTTGTTTATTATGGAAAATTTATTTTCTTCTTTTAAGATCTGTTTCCCGATGAAGATACAACTTATCAAGTATTTGTCAGCGGTGCTGCTATCTACGGTACACCAGAAAGTACAACAATAACAAAAGAAAAACGCCTATTTTCACATATATTCATATTGACAGTTGATGTTGTAACATCAACATGGGTTATTGCTAACGAATGTTTTCGTTTTCATGAATAATATAAACATTTATTTATATATATGAATGCGCATCTGTTATTGCTATTGTTATTGTTGTTGTTTTTTTTTGTGTTGTTGTTGTTATAAAATATACATGTAAAACAAAACAAAACAAAGGTTAATTCAAAGTAAATATGAACGAAACTGTCATATGCTAGGCTTCATAAGCAAATATTTAATTTAGAAGTAGTTTGATTTTTTTTATATAAAGATATCAATAGGGCTTCGAATTAAAATTATGATATAGGATTTAATACGAAAAAGGAAGGGCTTTTAGACAGATTAATTTCAAAATACAATCCGATCATTTTTTTGTTTAGTATATGTGAAGGACGAATACCAAATGAAGGGTATAATCTATTAGGGCATATTCTCGAAGCTTTCTTTGAGTCTGCGGAAATTTGCATAATTGATTCTATTATGTGACATAAATTATTCATTACTGATATGAATTTCGATGAATGTTGCAAGTAGTTAAGTAACATTTAGAAATTTCATTCAAAGGAGAATCAGCAAAAACAAAGATGCTCATGTTTTTTTCTTCAATCAAACGAATTTATGGCAGACGCTTCTTAATATAACGTTATTTTAGATAGCAGTTATTTTTCGAATATCTGTTTCGACTTTTCTTGGATCTTTAAAAATCGTCCATAACTCTTTAGGCACATCTTGAAATGCTTTCAAATATCGTTCTTGACACTGTGGCAAACATTCAGGTGTTTTGCAAACATCTCGAATAAATATATGCTTGATATTTTGTGGAAACATCGTGTATAATTTAGAGTAAATTTCTGGATCAAGTTCTCCTTAAAAAAACGAGAATAAAAGTAAAAATAAATTTTGATTTAATCGAACCTGAATCTCCAACGAAAATATATTGTCTCGATGGATAAGCATTTAGGATCTGTGTAATTGTTTCCATTTTATATGTTTTCGGTGGTTTTAAATGTTTGAAACCCCATGCAAATTTCCTTAAATTAATTGTGCCCATTGGATATTTATATTTTCTCAAAAATACATTAAGAGCTGGAAATCTAGAAAGAATCATTTTTGAAAATTATTTTCTTTATAAGACTTTCAAACTCACAATTGCCATGGACTTGAACTAACATAATGAAATTGACAGTTCTGTTCACTCCATGCTTGATAGAGTTCACTCATGCCATCAACAGGCTTGAAATCATTTACAAATGTATGTTTTAGCAATTCTCGTGTACTAACAACTTCAGAAATTTTTATTGTATCATCAATATCAGATATAATACTAATGCCATTATGTGCAAGAACATAAATTGTACATTTAAATAATTTACAAGGTTCTGCTCTACTGTCACTATGAGATTGATTTATTTGAATTGTATAATCAAATTTTAGATCATTGGAGTCCGGATGAATTTTTTCACCAAGCGATCGAATTTCTTCATCAGACAATTCAAGATTTCCTTCAATGAAACCACTCTCATCCGATGGTTGAAGTAAATGTTCAACATCATTAATAATAGATTTTGTTATGACTTTCACAGATTTTTTAACAAAAAAATAGCCTAAACGACCAGGATTCTCATCGACCTTGCTAGAATCTTCGTCTAAATGGAAAACTAATTTGCAGAAACGAACTAATTTTGAAATTTTACTCACGTACAGCATCTTCATATAGAGAAGCATCAGGATCATCATCATCTATTATTTCTACTTGTTCATTATTTTCTTCAAGATCACCAGCAGTTTTCAAATTTAATTCTTTATCAACGAACTCTTCTTTTTTTGTGCTCTCAATTTTACGCATGAGACGCCCCGGTAATGATAAGAAAAACGTTTTTAATTTATTGCCTTCAATTGGTAAATATAGCCAAGCTTTGATATGTACTGACCAAACACCTTTATTTGGATTAAATTTAGCTAATGTGGGAAATGGTACGATAAGTGCTTCATCAGCGTAGACGTGCTCTGCTGACCATTGAGCAATATAAGTTTTAGCCGATGCAAACGCTACAACAGATTTTTTTAAATAGGACGTCATGTAGTAGAGATAAAAAAAACGACGACGACAACAACTACAACAAATTCTGATTCAACAAATGCATAATATGATTTACAATACTGTTTCTTTTTCTTTCTCGTGCCACTTATTCATCATATTTACAACCAACCGAGAACATGAAGAAGAAAAGAAGAGGAAAAACAAACGGAGAGAAAAATGAGGTTTATTTCAAATTGTCTTTCTTGATCTTATTAAGTCTCGCACGCATTTCAGCACATGTTATTACTTTCCCGAAACCGAAAGATATGATTTCAAGTGTTGACGGACATGGCGGTCCTGTGCCATCGGATAAAAAAATAACATCATAATTTTGAACAAATGCTGAACGTGCTGTTGTTTCACAACAAAACTGAGTTAAAACACCTGAGATAATTACTGTGTCAACATTTTGTTTATCTAATAGAGATTTCAAGCGTGTTCCATAGAATGAATCATATGTAGTTTTTTCATCAAGAACGACTTCACTGGATGCTACGTCAAGGTCAGATAGAAGTTTCCAATCATGAGAACCTTTTCGTATTGATTCTGATGCACCCCACCAGCGAACTAAAACAGATGTTTTCTCTTCATTTTCAGGATCAGAATGACCATGTTGAGTAAAAATAACTGGTATACCAGCACGACGTGCACTTCGTATAGTATCATTTAGTTCGGAAAGGATAGGTTGTGCCATAGATGCGAAAGAATTTTGCATGTCAATGACTATTAGAGCTAAGTTAGAAGAGTCTAACCCACCAGGCATTTTTATAAATTGAAATACAAGAATTTAACTGTAGATACTCGGAATATACAATTTTGTTTCACCAGCGTGCAGCTAGCCGAACAGAATCATTTAGCCGGAAGAGAATAGTGATTCTATTGAACAATGCATGAAGCAATACATATCGAAGGATCCGTAAAGCACCAGTAAAGAGGACTGTGACATAAGTAAATTTTGGAAATGGCAGTCTTACTAGCAACGATATGAGAAAAATTGATTGAATTACTCTTATAATTAATAACAAAGACTCACACTAATAATGATCGCTTTTATTATGTAGTAAAAAGTCAAAAAAGAACAAAAATAATGTATCAGCACGCAAGATGAAAAAAAAAGAATCGATAGTTATTATTAAAATTCACAACACTCGTGCACTAGTAGGTCTAATTGATGATGAATACTTGACGGTGAGGATGACAGTATCAATTAACGTAAGTGCTTCATTGACGCGGATCCAAATAGCTTTCCGTAGTTATCTTCCAAACAAATGATGTAGGTATGACTATTGTAATTATCATGCTACCGTTAGTATTAGTACTAATACAGTATATTTGAATTGGTGACAGTTCATGACGGACTTTTCGAATGTGTGAGAATCATTTTTATGGACACTTCAACTAGCAGCTGTATCGATTGATGCTATTTCGAATTTAGCACAAATTTTCTAGTAGTTGATTGTAGTATTGATATTACTAATAGTGTTTGCGGTTGTGCATCTTTCTGATGGATTTTTCAATAGTTGTTAGGAGAAAATCTATACTATCTTGTGGATTGGTATAGGTATTTTCTGCTCGTATCATGATTACCGGAAGAGTCAGACATATTCTAGTAACTGTCCGGTCAGCTTCACAGTGGTATAAGGAAAATATTTGTTCGAACACATTCTATCGTATTAATTGTTCTCAGTCTTCACATCATCTATACACAAACCGAAACCTATGCATATTTTATTTTTAATCTTTCAGATGCTAAATAAAACTTGTATTAGTGCGTATCAAGATGTGATGTTTTTCTGTTTATATTTATTACTGATTCCTGCTTTATATGTTGCTCAATTCCAGGCCGAGGTTTACGAAGCCCATATACGGTAAAATACGGAACAAAACGGAGACCGTATACGGGCTGAATGCACAGAAATCGTAAACGACCGTGCTTGTTCGACCTCGGATGTTATACAGTCACATTCGACGATGGAGCAAATTCATTGATGGTATGGATTCAAACCTTACAAGCAGGAATTGACATGATTATTACTTTTGATGGAATACGATCGGCACAAGCCTCGAAAACGATTTGCAGTAATAACAGTTGTTAAACTTTTATGCCTCATAATTAGTATGGGTTTATTCATTTTAGCGGGGACGGGGATTGATTTACATCTTTACGTTAATTTTATCGTCGTTTGTCTTATTCATATATTCAACAGTGGCACTTCATGTTATTATTTTATGTTATCATGGTGTTTGATGTACCAGCAGGCACAACTAAAAAAAAACAAGAGGGTGTCAAACTGTAGCTTATTCATACTAATCTCCTCACGCAAATAAAGTTGTTCGCGCATAGCAGGTATTTCATGTTAATTTTGGTAACCAATCAGCATCCACATTAATTAATTTTTTATCGCATTCTGATGCAGTCCTCTATACGCACATTTGAATTGTTTTTAGCAAACAAAAAGTTTTCACAGAGCTTCCGAAAAGTACATTTGATCTCCTGAAACACACCCTGTTGTGGTATAAGCTTACAAAACTAATCGAATCTATATTTTTTTTGTTTAATATAAAATGTTTTCTTCCAATATTAGACATCAAGACGTACAGATGATGTTCAATATTAAACTTACACCTTACCAAATAAAAATATTCTTCAAGTATTTATTGTGACGAACACTTTACCTTGGTACAATTGAGATAATTACAGCGGTAATGATACTATGCTATATCATTACTACTTAGAACACACATAAGAGAAAATGAAGTCTCAAGAGAATCAGCTCAAAATATTGATCAACATTCAAGTCTCGTTAAAAACGAATTTTGTTTTATAGACAATCTGTTTTATTTGTACAAGTGTATTACAATTAATTTCTTTCTAAAAATCAATGTTATAGAAATAAGAAAAATACATTATTTCAACCAATAAATAGACAATAAACAGAGGAATATAACGAAATTCGATGATAGCGTAGACGAAGAATGATTTAGTACGATTCGATAGCCATTTAAATGAATAAGTTGAGTATCATCATCCAATGTAACATTAAACTTCTTCATTGGTTCAAATGATTTTATATTTTTGAAACGATATTGGATCTTCTTAAGGGCACGTTTAATACGCATTGTTCGAGTTAGAAATATATCAGATTTACGATCTAATCAAAAACAAAACAAGAAATTTATAAATTTACCATATAGAAACAAAATAAAACTTACGACAAAGACCAATCGGTTGCATGTCGCACATAAATAAACCATTATAGCAAATACATAGGACACAATCTATTTCCATAGTTGTCATTGATGGAAATGTACCACACTGTTCATTAAGAGATACTTCACAATATCTTCCAGAAAATCCTCTGAAATCAAAATAATATATTCTGATACAAATTTCTGATTCTTAACTTACTTTGGACATATACAAAATGATGATAAAAAACATTGACCACCATTTCTGCAACCAGCATTGCATGGCTCTTGCTCAGCAACAAACTCTAAAATACATTAGTTCTATCATAACACACAGAGAAAAAAATATTAATCATACACACCTTCAGAATCATCTTGAAGATAGAAACCGTCTATGGGTCTAACAGAAGAGAAATCGTTAGAATAAACTTTAGTGTTATGATCTTTTACATACCTGAAAAGCACGATGAACAAAAAATAAAATCTATGCATAACTGTATGTTATTCAAACAACTGAACATGATTTATATATAGAGCAGTTCAATGTGTGATTTATGATAAACACAATACCGACATTGACTTGGAAGTTAAAACACGCAATACGCGTCCAAGCGAACAAGGAATACGTTTGTTTCTTTTCTACTGTCAATTGTATTGTAATTAACAAGTTTGTGACTATTCGTTTTTATGTAATTCAATTTTTTTTTCTTCTTCTTTTTCTTCACACCAACTGTTCTCTTCTCTTACGCCAATGTCCAACAGCTATAATTAATGAGTAGATCGAATAACATCACCTTCTGCTCATTATATGTGCACGAGTTAATGACATAAGAGAAAAGGAAAATATATGCACAGTAGGAGCTAATAGATATCGATAATTGAAACAAAATGATTCCGAAAGCTTTTTTGATTTTTGATCTTGTTTTAATACGAAATTAAATGACAAGCGGATAGGTTCTCTGCAAGGAAAAAAAATAAATTTTAGATTCATCTACACGAAAATAGTTGGAGGCTTGATTTTTTATAATCGAGACATGATCTTGTATTTGATACTTCATCGTTCATTTCTTAATTATTTCTAGGCAATTAAAATTTTCTATTCGTACAATAGAAAATAATTATAATTTTTATAACGAAGAGCTGTAGAGAAAGTCGGATTAAACAGAGCCTTTATAATGTTACGATCAAAACAACGATATAGACAAACATATTGTGAATCTTCACCGCTATCGTGACATTTATCAATCGATAGTATTTATCCTTGAGATTAAAATCCGTAATTATCGACGCTATAATGCGATACGAAGAATTTTGATGGTCCTAGATTTTGGTTTAATATATAAAATTTCGGTTCTTGATTGTAAAAAAAACAAAACAACATGTTTATAATTTGTATTTAAATACTCATAAAAATTTGTAAAATTAATTATCACACTTAGTATTGGTTAACATAGAAGTAAAAGATAAGTTTGATTGATTCACGAAGTATTATATCATTATAGAGTCTATTTATAGTCGTCTATTTGCTTGCAATGCGTTTTTAACCAATGCATTGTATTGCTGATAGCTACAATTCTACTGATTATCACGTCACCAACAATGATAGAAACAACAGAAGTACAGATACGATGTACAAGGATTGTCTCTACATAATGAATCAAATTGTCGACTACAAAGATAATACTTTAGTTGAATTTCCACGTGTTATTTTGATTTTTGTCGACATATTATTCTTCATAGTAATCATTGTGTTTGATTACTTTTATTTTTTGTTTATGTTCAAGAAAATGCTTTGATCTAAAACGATTCACAAAGAAGTCACTTGCCGTTGCAGTTGTTACTTGGGAAAATGTCTGTACAAAACTAACGAGAGAAAAATAGTTAATTTTTTTCGTATCCATATTTTCTGTTGCTTGCATCGGTCGTGTGTGCGTATGTGAGATCGTTAGCTGTTTTTTTCCTTCCTATACATCAGTATATATAGAAGCTATATGTTTATCAAGACGATAATAAAAACAGCAACTACAGAAAAATGGAGTATTATAAGGAACATATTAAACATTATCACGACGCCGTCAACCCATGCATATATCTGGATAGAAGACAAAAAGAAAAGAACGAGACATACGTTATTATTTCTGAGAGAAGTAGAAAGGAAAACCTCAAAAATAATATCTATATAGCAAAAACAAGAATACTATTCTTGTTATACTTAGAAAACGTGTGCTGATCAGTCGACGGTGGTATTAACTTATATTTATTATAATGACTGATTACGTAAGCCAAACGGTTGATGTTCTCGATTGTTACGAAGGTCGTGATGCTGCCATTACATTTACGCTTTATTTTTGTTGTTTATTGAGTGGTTTTTATCCACGAAAATCAAATTTGCATCGATCTTTACAGCGTGTTTTTAAACGGCTTGAAGATTGTCGTGTTGTCTTACGTCTGTACGATGATTTGACAATTCTTCGAGATTTGTTCACTTACGAATTGAGACCTGGAGTAAGCAAATAGTTCATATTTTGTTTTTTCTTGATTAAAAATAAATCCAAAGAGAAACGTTGTTTTTTTTCTCAAACTTCGTCTTTAGGAACGAAATTGGATTGTTCGTTTTTTGAAATGTCTCCATTATATTGCATGGCTTGGTTACTATCCGGCAGAACATATTGCTTGGCTTGGAGAAATGAAAATGCTAGATGTTGATGCTAAATTATGGGATTTTTATACAAATTTTTTCTGGGCCACAGCGTTACTTACTTCAGCTCTCTGGTAGAAAATTTATTTTTTCTTTTAAAATATATATATTTCTCATTCATTTTCTTAGGAATGCTTATGTTGTTTTAGAATATATGGTACAACAAAGTTATGCTCCAGAGAAAAAGGAAGCAGAGTAAGTGAACGGAATCTTTTGCTTTTGCTATTAAATTAACTTTCATTTTTTAGGAAAAAATCATTTATCCCATGGACGGCAGCACGTAATGCAATGTTAGCAACTGTACGCGATGGTACTGAATTTATGGTTGCTGTTAACTATTTGCCACGTGGTTATTTATGGGCATCAACATTGACCTTCATTCAAACGGGCGCGTTTGGTACATGTTCAGCTTTCTTACGTCTTGTTGCACTCTTCAAATTTCATCATGATCATTAAGTTTGTCCTGACTGTACTTTCTTCTCTACCATATTAGAGCAAATATTTATTTTTTCGCAATTCAATTACGATTTTACCTTCTATTAACCTTAAAAATAGACACTGACTTTTCTTCTTCTTCATCTTTCTATTTAATGTAAAATCTAATTTTTCTTTCTTTTGAACAATAATTTGAGTTGTTCGTATCCAAAAATCAAGGGAATACACAACAAGATGAGTCTGGTGTTTCACAAATATTTACATGGTACGTGTAAGTCTGTCAATTTTTATTGAGATTCAATGATACTAAATGTCGTGTGCAAATATCATAGTAAAAACTGCGTCAACTCATTTGTAGGAAGAACGATAATAGTTCTCAGTTGTTTATGTTGATAAGAACGAGTTAAATGTAGGAAACGCGTCAAAGAAATACGCATGGTTGTANCTTCATAAACGCTTGTTCGATTTGTTGTAAAAGTTAGCAAAAGATTTTTATACTAAAAGAAATTAATTTCTTGAAAATCATGAATTACACGAGTCGAGTTTTTTGAGTCAACTGATTATATCTATTCTTCTAACGTTGACTATGGAAAATTTCCTTCAATCTAGAATTCTATAGCCGGAAGCGAAAAAATACTCTCAAATTTTGTTTTCTCAATTACATACGAGAATATTATCATAGATCTTCCTTTCCTACTGGCGTCGAAAAATATCTTTTTATGTCAAATAGTTTTAATCGATAAGATGCCGTTCCGTGATACTCATTTTTGACACTATCAATCGTATTGGGCATTACTACTTTGAATCATGATTTTTAAATTTTTATTACTTACATAAGATTTTAAAAGACATGATTCAATAAAAAAAAAATATCACATATTGATATTGAAAGACATGAATAAAAAGAAGCATAAACAAAATTTTTAAACGATTAATCTCCGATTTTAAGTAGTTCTAAATCATCCAGAATTTCTTGTGCATCTAGATCTTCATTCACTTGGTGAGGAACATCAACGAATTGATCTTGATCTTGATCTTGATCTTGATCTTGATCATTATTTTCTTGTTTGGAAAATATTGGCAACGCAATATCAACTTGAATTGGAAATATGTTAACTTCTTGCATTATTTCGTTACTTGCTTTATGATATTTATCAAGGGCGGCCATTAAACGATGCAATTGAAAAACTATGTCTTGAACTAAAAGAAAAATAATAATGAAAAATTATTTTGTTTTCATTATAAATACAAACCTCGTTTTTGATCAAGTAGTTCTAATTTCACGAGTACATCTGAACGCATTTTAGCAAAGCGATCACGAGCTAATTGTCGACATCGAAGTATTATTCTAGATAGATAATTTCTCGTTTCAAAACTTAAAATAAACTAGATTTCTACCGACCGATATTCATAATTTCCTGATTCCACTCGATAGAGTAGTTCAGCCTGCGTGTTAAAAAATTGTTCTTCATCATTCATTTCTTTTACTTTCAAACAGTAAGACTAAATTAAATAAAAAACTGTCACAAAATTAGCAAGGTGCAAGTCTTTCAACAAGTCGATTCGAACCAATGAATCTAATTACAATCTCTTTCCTAAAACAAACGTCGTCCATCTACGTTTGATCAAATTTACCCGGCGTTTTTAGACTCATCGAAAGTCTTATTAGAAATTGTACAACTTACTAAATATTCGAATTTAGAATCTGCATATTTCTGAACAGTTAATCGAGTATCAGGAATTGCTTTTGTTAAGTATGTATTTAGATCGGCAATCATCTAAAATGTTTTATTAATCGTAAATTATTAGCAGTATTGTTTTTTCTTCTTTTATCTTATACTTACTGGTGCTGCGATTGCAAGTAGTGCCATACCATGCTGACCGATTTGTCGATGAGCATCACCGAATCTCGTGAATGCTTGTGATGCTGTCGCTTGTGGTTCACGAGCACCAATATTAGCAAATGCATCACCAAAATCACGATGAATACGAGCTAAGTCGTATATGCCTATAAGCACTTGACGTGTATGTCTTATAAGACCGCGATATAAATCTGCCATGGCTTCAATTTCAGTGAGTTTCTTAATCAAAGAATCTAAAGAGAGAGAGAGAGAGAGAGAGACGATTAAAAAAAGGAAACATGTTTTATTAATCTTTAACCATTGACTAAAATAGCACGGCTAAGACCAAGCGCATCAGCAGTTGTTGTACTCATGGTTTCGACTATACGATGTTTGACTTTTTTTAAAACTAAGTCAATAAAAAATTAGATGTAAATTTTCAAAACACAAAATATATGCTAACTTATATCTAATGTTTTGCCTTCTTGCAGTTGAACATGTAATTTATTATAATGAACGGCTACATCTGTCTGGAGATAAATTTATAATAATAATTAAGTTAAAAATGAAAACAAAAGTACAACTTTAGCAGATGTAATCATTTTAGCTACTTCGTGTTTCGTGCGACCTTTTACTGATTCGCCATTGATTGATACAATTTCATCGCCTATTTGAATCACTCATAAAAAATTGCAAAAATAAATTTTTAGTTTGAACCTGCTGCTAATGATCCATCTTTTGATGCAGGTGAATCGTCAAATACTTGTACAATAAATAAACAAGGACAACATGGATAACCACCACCAAGACTTATTCCAATTAAGTTTTCACTATTTTTCATTAATTTGCATGTCCCCGACGTTAGAGTCGTGCCGCTAAAAAACAGACAGCAAAACTGATATCAATGAGAAAAAGTTTATTGTATTGAATTCATACAGAGTATTTTCTTCTATATCATAGTACTCGTACATGATTTTCAGCGACTCTAGAATCTGATCGATATGATTGTATTAATAAAAATGAACCCAAAATGTACGATTGAAGGTTGCTTGTTTATCTTTGATTCATATTATTGTTGAATATAACATAAAACTGTACTCGCATGATTAGTTATCATTCGTAACGCCTTTACATATTACGAATGCGTGAGTACAGATGTCGCATCGTTTTCGTGACAGGTAAATTATGTAATATTAATTGCCGAAATGAAAACGATTATATCCATCAAACTACATAGTATGTTTCGAAGATCTAGAGTGTGAGTGGAGAAGTTGAAGAGGGCACCGATATTTACTTAGAAATATAATTTTTTCAGTGTAGAACGTAATAAAAACTGTTGAACAAAATGGAATAAATAGTGAACAGACTATTTTAGTATGAAATTCAATTTTTTCATAGGCTCAATTTAAGCAATATCCTTCAATCGGTTGGCTGTAGTTTGGTCGAAAATCGTTTCAAAAAAGTATAACTAGCGAACCATCTTATTTATCTTAATGAAATGAATTTAGCATTGCAACAAAGAATATGTATAAGGCACGAGAGAAAAACGTCATTTTTTTCACTTAGCAACAACAAATGACAATTCATCTAAATATTCCACTAGAGTTATAGGACCATCACAATATCTTATACCAAGAATTTTGTTGTATAGTAGCTCTTTTGTCGTCAGCTTTAGTTTATCTATATCGGATATTACTCATCACCGTTTCAAATCCAGACGAGTAAATTTATAAGAAAAACACCATTGAGTATAGATACGCAAATGTTGCTAATCACTGGAGGCATCTCTTTTTCTGACAGTTTTCGATTTGGACATTATTTCATTCAATTTTTCTCTTTCACCATTTTCCGTTTCGACCAAACGACGGCATAGCATTCACGCAACTGTTTGATTCTAGCAATGCAAATTTTTTTGTTTTGTTAATGAAAACTATTAGAATAGCATAAACTCGTAGTTTAAACTTTTGCAGGGTTAGAAAATGAATTTTGCTTATAAAAATGATCAATATACGTAACGGAAAAAAACGAACTTTCTCGGCGATCTTTGCATGATTTAGTTGTATTCAAATTATCGTGAAAAGAACCGGCAGATAGACATGCCGATTTTTGTACAAATTTTCTGCACAAAAATAGCAAACTTTCATATGTTTGCGCTATACCAAATTTTGCACAAAATCTCAATTTTTTATGCATTTTTCAGCTAAATTTCATGTTTTCGAGTGAAAGTTTTTTCTGAAATAGTTTTGACCAAACAGAAAAATCTGGAAAGATATTTAAACAGTTGAAGTTTGGATAAAAATGTATCGAATATTTAGATTCTATACGACTATGGGTCTTGAATTTAGGTAGCGCAAATATTTGTCAGTTTGTTCTTGTCGAGAAGAAAATTTGTACAAAAATCAACATACCTATCTCTCTGGGAAACAAACGATGAAAGAAAACGAAAATTAATGTAAAAGAAAAAAATATTAAAGAGAACTCTGTTCTTTGTTTGTGTATAATATGCATACATCCTGTATTTATTGTTAACTTTGAACATAAAAAATGTAGTCGGTGAAATATAGTTTAGTTTAAATAAAATATTTTTAAGTACCTTCACACTTCATACTTGAATAGAAGGGAGAGAAAAGAGCCTAAAAAATATCGAAATATGGTGAAATCGATTTAAAATTCTTGATAAATAAGGTATATGGGGTTTCTTTAGAATAGAAGTATCTTGAAATAATTTTTCTGTATGTAATTCACAGCTTCTATGCTGATACTCTTCATCTATTTTCTGTCAGGAAAAAATAATAAGACTGAACTCTTGAGTTTGTCACGTATTAACAAATTTGTACGTGTCCATCACAGAAAAACAGTCTTCTAATATTTATTTTCTTTGGCTTAACTTTTACATAAGTTGCAGAAACAAAACGCAAAGAAATTCGGAGTAAGGATTCGACTTGTGATAGGAAATATCTAGCCCTCCTAATTGGCAAACCTGACACCGGTATCCCTAGGAAGAATGAAACTCATGTGCCACAATCTTGAAAAGTTCTTATTGGTCTCAGCAGAGCTCTACTGTTTTATTCGTAAAAAACCTTTCCAATTAAATTTACTAGTCATCGATCTCTTTGTAGTGAAACTAGTGGCGACACCAGGAGTTTTGATCTGAGAGGGGAATGTTAGCTCTCAACTACGGCGTGATAATAGGTTTGCTGTAAAGCCAGAAAAGATTATCGATTCTGTCCGGAAATTTTGAAAAAAATCTGGGGTTCAGCTCCCCCTGATGCCGCCACTAAGTTCAACGCTGAGAACATCTCAATTGAAGCCACTAGTTGTCTAAATTAACGGAGGATAAAGTGATCCAATTTAAAAAAAAATATACTTGAGTTTATCTGAGAACATTACTGAAAAATACTAAAGCAATTTTATGTGGTAAATCATGGACGATGATTGGCAACCATAACTAATCTACTAGAGCCACTATGCTGAATAGTAACCTGATTTGCTTTATTGCTACACAAAAACAAGAATCATCTAGTACGCATTTACATTGTTCATTCTATTACGTTCGTTATTTTTTCATTATGAAGCAAATTTTTTTATTTGTTGTTGTTTATAGCTATATCATCAAACAACGCAGTGACTCGCACATTATTTTTCACTTCACTTGAAAATTTTCAACAGCCACAATACTATAAGGCACTTGATGTTTTTACCCTATTTAATGACTTTCGTAGTAATGAGCGCAGGATGGAATGAGATACGGTAATGCAATTTCTACATTAGTAGTACGAATTTCCCAAATCATTCAGAATCTATTGTGAGGGTTCTTCGGTTTACATGTATGAGACTGAAAATCTGTACTAGAATAAAGTGTAGATTCTATATAGCTTTTTCGTGTAAGGAGAAAGTTCGAATTTCTAGAGTACACAATTTCAACTGTTTACGAACTTTTCGATATATATCGTTGTCAGAGTTGAGACAATAAAATTTGAATTCGAAACATATGTTACTGTGTGTGCATTAGTTAGAAGAGATATAATTACACACGGCCGATTTTTCAATATAATTTTAGCTGTAGCGAGCTCATTGGTGTTAACATGGCCCTTTTAATCTACAACGATGCAACAAGCTTGATTCCAGTAGCACATACACGTCTTTTCGCGAAAACAGTGTCCTTGCCAACATTAGGAATAGCCATTTGTTTTTTATGCGATATAGAATTTTTCATAATTATCAGCCGAACATTTCTTTCGCATTTCGAGATTGTGTGAAATCTCAGTGTCTTATACTTAGCTTTTATTCTATACCTTAAACTTCGACGAATAATTAATGGAGCTATTTCAATTATTAGAATCTTGTATAATATTGCAATGAGAAGTGTGATGTAGTGAAATGTATTTGTTAATTTCGTGTTTCCTTCTTTCTGTTCTTTCTGTTCTTTAGCTCTCCTGATGAGCCATAAAAGAGATAGATTTATCTCTATATTCATATATGTATATATATATGTCCTCTTTATCAGAGAGAGCTAGTTAGATTATTGTTCGTTTCTTTCATCTCTACGTTGTTTTCATATTCTGTTCTTTGAAGTCAATAAAACAAGTTATTGACCTTGAGCTCTGTATTTGTCTATTACGCATTTGGTATTTATTTATTACGCATTTCGTAATACGTGACAAGAAGAATTAATTTTTGTATTATATCTATTGTAGATTTTATCAAATCAGTATCGCAATATCCCGGAGCCAGTAATATTTATTAGTAGTATCTAAAGTGATCTCTTTCGTTAGTACAGAACAATTAATTTTTTTGAAAAAAATTTGATAAGAAGGAAGACGAATTGTCAAGCATCGTTGTTATCAGTAATAAAATCCATTGAATGAATCAGCAGAGCGGCCACTCTGCATGCGTTATGGCTGATGGTGGTTTTCAAAGTACAGGTGATGGAGACACAGTTCGCTGTGACGATTGCGGACTCGAAGTATCCAACTGGACGTCAGATATGACTCTGCTTATTATTCATTCCCAACGTCGACCTGATTGTCCATTCGTTCGTTCTATACAGGCGCGCTCAGCATCGAATATACCTACTGCGTCCTGTTCGCCAATAACTAGTGCTGGAAACCCATCAGCATTAGAAACACAACCCAATCCATCTAAAAATGAAGTAACGGGAACAATGAACTCTTCTTCAGGAGGATTCGACAAAAATAACTACAATTCTCGACGTCTTGCTGCTATTCGAAATCAAATCCAATCGATGAGAAAACATGGTGTTCACAGTAACTGTCATATGTCTGCCTGTGGGTTTCAATATACAGGGAATGGAGATACAGCTTATTGTAAGGACTGCGGACTTGAAGTATCCAACTGGACATTAGATATGAAACCATTTACTATTCATTCTCGACATCGACCTGATTGTTCATTCGTTCGTTCTATACGAACATCCTTGTCACCGAATACAGCCGCTACTTTTACTTCATCAATAACTAATGTTCGAATGCCATCAACATCAGAAACGCAAAATAATCCTTTAATGCATCAAGAAGTTAGAAGAATGTTCCTTCTATGTAGGCTAAATACTTTACACGAAACTGAATTAGTTCAGCAGGTACGGAGACGTACATTTTCTCATTGGTCACATCGAACATCACCATCAAGCGCACAAATGATACAAGCTGGCTTTTTTAATTGCAACGTTGGTGATCGAGTCATATGCATTTATTGTAACCTTATTTGTCAACAATGGGAACTCGATACAGATGATCCATGTGAAGTTCATAAAAAGTTTTCGCCTGGTTGTAAATATGTTAAATCAAAATTAATTCGTCCTGCGGTTTCATCGAGCAATGTTGGCGATGACAAACCAATAGTAAATACTTCAGATATCCGTTCAGGAACAGCAACTAACCACGGTCTATTACGATCGAATGGTATTGTGCTTACAGTTTCATGCAATCCGACTTATTCAGAAATAACAAAACGTCATGCATCCTATGCGACATGGCCAATTGAAGATTTGCCACCAGTAGACGATTTAGTTAGAGCAGGATTCTTCTATACAGGTACAAGAGATATTGTGACCTGTTTTTATTGCAATGGATCATTACAAAACTGGGGTCCAAATGATAACCCAATGATTGAACATGCTCGTTGGTTTCCACATTGTGCATATGCTCGACAGTTATGTGGTGAAGAATTATACCGAAAAATTCAAGAATCTAAACGAGCACAGCAAGGTAAGTTTGGAAAGTTACACATGCTTAGATAATATTTGATATCCTTCGCTTTTCTAGAACGTGCAAGAGCCAACGAATCAAACGGTGGGACGGTTCATAATGAATTACCAAACACTAATACACCACCGCCAACAACAAACAGTCGACAATTATTAATCCCAGATGAAAGTACTTTATCGAGACTGGTTGCTGCTCGATTAGATTTACCAATTTCACAATGGTTATTAGATCAAAATTTTAAACTATCTGTAATTAAACGATGCTGGGAAGATCAATTACGGCTTAAAAGTGAGTTAATGAAAGAACTTCATTGCTTCATATCTTGTATTTATGTAATTCCTTAGATGCTAATTTTGAATCTGAATGTGATTTGTACATGGCTTGTTTAATTCTTCAGAAACAAATCGAACATATCGACGGTAGAAAGGAGAATATTGTGATACCAAACGTAAAAATGAAACAAATTCGGGATCAAATTAGTAAGTTTTGCTTTTTTTACGTGCATGCCAAGATTCTTTTGTATTATTTTCTAGGGGTTTGTATACGTGGACAAACAGCACCGGTACCCCATCCAGCGCAAACTACAGGCGATCGAAACCAATCAACACTATCCAATCCGTGTGTTTTATGTTTGACAGAAGAAAAACGATTAGCATGCATACCTTGTGGGCACTTGGCTACGTGCGTTGCATGTGGTCATTCATTAAGATCATGCCCAATATGCCGAAGAGAAATTAAGGCATTCGTACGAGTTTATGTGCCATGATAAATATTAATGGTTCTTTCTTCTATGTTACTTGGTTAAATTTTAAATTATTCTATATCACAAAAAACGCTAGTATGAAAAGTAGTTGGAAACATGTGGAAACTGTACAATAAGGTTTTTTCATCGAATTTGCAATTATGATTTTTGTATGTCGGTAGCGTTGGTTGTTATTTTTATTAGTAAAAGAAAAAGCAATCGTATGTCATTGCTTCCGATGAGAAATCAATGAGCTATTATTAGTCCACTCCATTTTTTTATGTTTATATTTTTATTGTAATTTGTTATTAAACGTTCACTAGGTTAAATTTGTTTAGAAACAAATAAAAAAAATATGATAACAATATTTGAAGTTAATTAAGGTAAGACGTGCAATCTGTATTTGCCTTTTTGGTAAAAAAATTCCCAACCCAATTCAGTAACATGAAAATAAATCAACTTATTTGATACAACATTATTTAAAATTAAGATGACAAAAGGATAAATTTAAAAAAATATTTCGTGTGAAGCCATATGAAAACAATAAAATTGAGAGAGTAAAAATCTAGACATATTCGAGCAGTCTTTTCTTTCGTTGTTTATGAATGGTCTGATCGAGTTTGATGGGATGCCTTAGAATATACAGTGTTTAAATTGGTTTGATCACATTTTAACTGAGAAAAACTGTAAGATTCTAAACTATCACAAATTCCGTACGTGCTGTTGCAGTCATGTAATTGTCAGTTTCTGTTTCTGTTTCAGAAGAACTAGTGCTTTTTGTTGAAGCCTGCGAAAACATTATATTATCCATCAGCAGTAAAGATTCATTGAAAATTCAAAAAAGGTTTAAAACATTCTATATACAATTGATTTTAACGTGCTTTAAAGCACACATTTTGATTAGTCATGTAAGTCTATCTAATTTTCTTTCTATAAGAGATATAAACAAATATTATTCTTTCTTACAATCGTCGAGACATTAACTATAAACATACGTGGTTAATTGCATCTAGATACATATTCAATCACATTTGAATGTGTCTCTTGTTTATTAATTCCCTTCTCCATATATCACAACTGAATTGTGAAAAGAAAGTATCCCAAGATAAGCTGTAAATTTCGCCGATAGTGCTTCATCGTTTTTTTCGAGAGAAACCGAACGACAAACGTTACGTTCGCGGATGTCATTAGTGACTTTGCTAACAACACGTATTTCTCTTCAAGTATGTGCCACAAAATTACTGCAAACTTTTTAAAATCTGATAGATTTTCAATTACTGAGAAAGATTAACTCCTCCCTGTAATTGACAAGCCTGTGCTCAACAGTTTAATTTTATCTATAACACAATACGTGTGGCATGATCTATAAGATCAGTAATTCTTATCTGTATCTTTGCTGCTTGTTACACATCTTCTTACCTGATCCACACCCATCCGCACCACCCACACCCACACCCACACCCTAAAATTTACTCTTAAAAATATACTAAAACAAATTTACTCGTACAATTACTTTTCATTCTTGTTTATTATATTTTAATAAATGCTGATTGAGTTAATTCTATTTCTAATCTTTCCTTGATTTCTTAATAACATATTCTTACTAAAATAATCAGTCAATTGGTAATAATTTAATAAACTCTATCACCTTATAACATTCGATCAAATTTTATTTCTCGTATTATTGATTTTGGCGCTAATGGTATCAAATGATAGACTTCATTGAAAATTCTTTATTAAAATAATAAATTTAATAAAACATATTCTTGATTATTAACAAATGAAAATGAATCTTAAACCCATAGTCAAATATAAGAAGAAAAAATTCTTTTCAAGAAAATGAAGTTAGTATGAAAATTTTTCGTTTAGCTTTATCAAGAATCGAACCGATTGTATTTTTGCTTTTTGTTCGACTTAAAAGAGATAATCAACAAATAGTGGTACAGATTCGACATGTAATATTCGATTTAGTTTCAAATAAAAGCACGAATCAATCGTATTCCTCATGCAAAAATATGATCCACATGAATCCAATTGATTTAATTGTTTGGTATCTAATTACCTTACCTTAATTCGAAAATTGAATTATCAATCCGTTGTCAAGTTGCAGAAACAGAAGACTAAACTCATTTCAATTCAAATAGCTGGTGTTCGGTAGAGTTCGAATTTCATTTAAGTGAATTTTGTTTATTTTTATCATGAAACATTTAATCCATCTAATATCAATCTTATGAACTATTTTAGTTCTTGTTGTTCACATCTTTTACTGTTAATAAGAATCATTTACTAGTTAATAATAGGTAGGTTATCTTTGTTTTTCTCAATCGCCAACAAGCTGTTTGTGATAATCATCATTCATATCGAATTGATCAATATAAACTTTCCAACATATTTCAGTTATTTGATATACCGTAGAAACTTTCTATGAGTATGATGCGCAGATCATATCTTCATCCCCAAGCTCACCAATAAAGTATGGTCGAAATTTCTCTAGGATGCTATCATTTGCTTAAAAGTTCGAGTAGCAATCGTGAATCGAAAATAAATTGATAAATCATTTGAGACAATGTATTCTTATTTATTGAAAATGATCAATAGATAGATCGAAATTTATTAGGATCTATGATGAAATCTATTTTCTTTACAAAGATTATATTTGATGATTGAAAAAATAGATTTTATACTATAAAACAAAACAAAATAAAAAGCGATCGCATTAGGAAATCGTTTTTACGGATGAAGAAAAACATAGAGCAAGTTCAAATTGTTCCAAACTCGAACAGATATCATCTGTGGCATCCTTTTGATGATGGTACTGACCAAAAAATATGCGTTGATTATAGTCCAATTAAAGATCAATCATATTTTGATGATTACCATTGAATCCTTCATTCTAGATAGAAATTTAATTCGAAAATTAGGAGAAACATCCTGATCGAAATCAGAATTCAGTGAACGACACTAATTTTTAGTAGACAAAAAATTTGCTGAGTTTTGTGAAAGAGCAAATAAAATTATTTTTTGACTGACATTAGACGCTATTGAAAAAACATATTAAAGCGATGCGTCAACGAGTAATAGATTAAGGAAATCTGAACGTAATACGAAACCAAGCGATTCTTTCATAAATCTGCATCATCATCAGAAACGCAGCTAAACTCCAAGAGACAGGCCAACGATCGTAATGATGTGTCAGCCCACACATAGAAAACGACTATGCGCCCGTCCATAACTGCATTGAATAACGAAGATAGACAGGCGATGATCGACAACAATTATGCGAACAAACAACTTCCAAAGACTAATATATAGTAAGCATAGAAGACCATCAGCAAACAAACTAAGATCCAACAATTCTGCCCACTTGAAAATTATACGCGCCGCATGTGGCACACAGCTCAAAAGCATCAGGATATGCACTTTCAGAGGCCTTCAAGACTTATGGATACCGCCATAGCATAATTCTTGGAGATCTATCGGTACTTCCAATAGGAAACAACATGAGGACTTATGGGTACTTGTATAGAGTGTGGCTTTATCAGTTCTCCGAACTGAGATGAACTGCTCGACCAGTTCTACGGATCTGAGCTGAATTGTTCGAACAATTGTTTGGAACTGAACTGAACTTTTAGAACAGCTCATAAGCTCTTTTGAATTCAGTTCACGAGCTGAAACTGTCGTAGGTCTAACCGGGTGTTTTTGACCAATAAATTGACTATAACTTATTAGTTTATTAGAAATTTGGGGGAGACATTTCACTCATAATCTGTCCTATCCTAGACCAATATCTTCCAAAAATTTGGGTGAAATCGAACGAAAAATAACAAAGTTCGTCTCTGAGGGGGGGGGGCCTAAGGGTTTCCCATTTTTTGACCATTTCTGGATCTCGAAGAGAGTAAGGCCGATCGGATTCAACTTTTTACCATAGATAAAACACATAAAATAACGAGGCATATGTTCAGGAAAAAAAATTTCAAAGAAGGTTTTAGATAGGATCTCATCTTGCCAGGGAACGACCCTATCACACTTAGCCCGATTGGACTGAAAATGTTTTTGGAGATGCCTACGACTAAATCTCAGAGGTAGTTTCGAACTTTTTCAAAAATCTTACTTTTTTTTTCTTTTTTTTATAAAAAAAGTACCTAAAGGTTCTGGTCAGAATCGGCGTCCAGACTTTCAGAATCTTATAAATCAGGATAGAAACGTCAGAAATGAAAACAGCCGATTTACCTCTGGAGGATACGTAGAAGTATTTGTGGTAAAACTTCAGCCTGGTCGAACAGAGTTAGAACACTGTATTCCTCTCATACTCCCTTGTACTCCCCTGTGCTACCTTATACTTCAAAAAAACAATTTGAAATAGATGAAGTCTCGCTTTTTCCCCTTGGTTAGTGCTCAATTGATATTTCGAACATTGGTATATATACCAGTCTTCTTTTCGAATTCAACTGATAATTAATAGAATTTAAATATATTTATGTATTTTATGATTATCCTTTTTTAAGATTTGTTTGACTTTTAGGTATTGAATTAAAGTAAACCGCCCTACAGAATAGAAGCCCACTATGTTTCACATGAACGCATAACAAATAACGTAAAAAAATGGAAAAATTAGCTCATCGTTTCTTGCTCTGTTATTATAGGCCAGTTAATATCTCTGATTCTTTTGTTATATGCTTTCTACTAATAGAAAAATGAATTTCTTTTGTGAGCTGAAAAGTACGTATGTATGCACACTCCTTCAAGATAACTGTCCCCAAATAGCAGATGAAGAACAAGGTAGACAATAATATCATTCTGTTTAGGTGTGTGACAATTCAGCTCAGCTCCAGCTCACAAGAACTGGTCAACCAGCTCCAGCTCATTGCGAGCTGAGCTCAATTGTCACACAACTAATTCTGTCATATTTCATGCTATTATGAGATCATAAGCAGTTCAAAAACGAAACTATTTTAATATTCATTATCTTGACAGAACTATCGGAAGATGAGTCATCTTATAAAGGTGAATAGTAATCGGTTAAAATTATACGAATATTTATTGAGTTCAAAAATAGAAATCAGTATGGTATGATAAGACATTGATTATTATAAAATTTATGGGATCTGAAATATGTGTTCTACAGAAATAATCATTGGCAGATCAATGTGAAAGATAGTGTAAAAGTTTTCTATTTTTCCGAGTTGATAGTATGGAGCTCGAAGAGCGCCAGTGAACCTCTATTTCCTCAAAAACTCTTACAGGTATTCTGAAGTTGATCATACAGCTTGGGAAATTGAATTTAGTAATTCTTGGGTGCTTTCGTGCTTATACACTAAGGAAATTTTATCTACAACACAAAAAAAGGTGTTCGCAATAAAAGCCCACCTCCAAACTTTCGACTTCCAAAACAAATTAGAAGTCCAGTGGGCTTCTATTCTGTGGAGGGGTTTATCGAATATACAGTTTATCTATTGCTACAATAATACTAACAATATGTTCAATTATTACGAATAGTATCATTTTTCGTTATGCCCATCATTCAACACGATGTGTTCAAGCAATTAATGAAGAGAGTACACAAACACCTATTTTTAGCAATCGGGATGCTCGATTATTGAAACACATTATTTTCATAATAACAAGATTTGTTTTTGATTGGGAACCAATATACGTCATATTGATAATTAATTGTAATGAAACTACTGTTTCACTTCTGGTAATAGATTTTTTTAACGATACCAATAGTTAATCTTCTTATTGATGTTGCTGATTTATTCATATATAATTATGAGTCAAGAAAATATTTTTCTGCTCAACAATCGGAGCAAACTAATCGTCCAAGACAATGTACAAAAGTTTGATTATAGACAATCATATATTATACGTGCTGTCTCGTCTTGTTTTTAAAATAAATACTGTGTATATAGATGTAATAATAGAAGTAATTCACGTACTTGCATCAAATGAAGTATTTATTCAGACAAATAAACTCACCAGACTTATATTCATTCAACTATCAAACGATGCATAAACGTTTTTTATCATAGGCCTGGGATATCAGCCATGATTTCAAATAGTATCCATCACAAATTTTATACGAAATAAACATGCATTGAAAATGGATGTAATCGGTATTAAACCGTAAGGATTATGTCAAGTTTTCAGTACGGAGTTGCTAGAAAAATGCTTTCCATGACACAGTTCATACTAATTAGATCTGATTCTAAATAACGAATATTACAAGATAATTTTTATCTTTTTAGTTTGATGAACATAACCTATAATTAGTATGACAATCATTAACGTTCTTCAAAGCATGAATAGGGACATAAAATAGTTTCACATAACTCTGTTTCTCTGTTAGTCAAAACATCTACTTAGAATAATCCAATAGTAATGAGAACGGTACTGTAATTCCTTATAAACATAGTTGCCTTCAATTGAATAAATTTGTCTCAATAAATCTTTATTTGTAAAATTAATTTTTTTTTGGCCAATAGAACTATTTTTCAGCATTATTCCAAATATATTTCCATTCAAACAATCACCAACAAATTCGAAAACAAAAACAACAACGATATGGATTATAATCATTAAACAAATGATTAGAAATAAATTTGATAAGGTTTCATAAATGTTGCTTTTTTTTTCTTTTCAACAAAAAAAATTTTTCTGTCGCATATCATGTTAAGCCTACTGAATAATAATAATAGAGAGAGAGAGAAAAAGTAATGCTACATTTTTCATTTCTTCATTCATTGTCTAATAAAATAATTGAAAAGAATATCATTGTTTTTATTGTCGATATCGGTCAACTAGAATCAATGAATACGATATATTTATATACTCTTGGGAAAATAGATATGTACACACAAACATGCAACATTCATTCATACAGTTGGATGATTTATGTGATGAAATTCTTATCCATATATTTAAAAAATTGTACAATGTTGAAGTACTTTATTCTTTAATGGGTGTTAACCAACGACTCAATAGAATTGTACATGATACAATTTTTACTCGTGATCTATGTTTTCTAGAATGTTTACCAGACAATAAAATTAGCTCTCCATTATCAGATCCGATACTTGATCGATTTTGTTCAGAAATTTTACCAGAAATTGGGCACCGAATTAAAACTCTTCATCTTGAACGAACATCAATGGAACGTATTCTTCATGCTACAAATTATCCTAATTTAAATAACCTTAGTTTATGTCATATCGACTCCGAAGTAGCTATGTCTCTATTTGATGGTAAGAGATTTTATTCTAGAATTAATTTGTTATTAGAAAACAAAATGATTTATTTTGAACATATAATCAATAGAATTGGATATTCATAATTAAAGATCATCTGACAATAGAAAATCACTTTCTTAATTTCACTTTTATTTACTACATAAAACATCATATATATATAAATGATAATGTTGCTAAATAGAGAATCTTAGATATTTAATCGAATGAACAGAAACAGATATGAAAAATATTTTTATCATTAACTTTAAAACTTTATTTAGGTAAAAATTCTTTAACTCATATATTCAACAATCAAATTTCATCACTGTTTATCAATTTTAATGCTGTTAAGGATTCGCTTCCAATGAGAACTGTCTATTCAAGAATATTTACAAAAATTTTGACCATATTTACTAGTTTACGATGCTTAAAATTCAATCTATACTCATCTTATCATGACCCTGTAGTGTTTTATTTGATACGTGATACTGCTATCTCTTCAACTTTATTAGAGTTACATGTCGGTGTGGTAGAGATGCGGGATTGTCTTGATATACTTGATGGACGTTTTGATCAACTTCGTATACTTTATGTTACTGTTTTTGGGATTTTACCTTGGTTATCCGGAATTGAACATGATGTAGGTTATTTTTATTAATATTTTGTTTGTTTAAATGAACTCATTTGTTTTCATTTTCAGCAAAAACTATTACCAAACTTGCGAATTTTTTCTTTGTGTTGCAAGAGGATAATTGATTTTGATAAATCAATTGTGTCAGTTGTACGTCGAATGTTAAATTTAGAAGAACTTCATTTAAATATTATAGTCGAATGTAATGAGAGATTTGTTGATGGTGATACACTGATGAAAGATATTATTCCTTATATGCCACGATTATATAAATTCACATTTAATATTTGCTCAACTATTAAGCATTGTGATCAAACAAATTTCGCATTAAATCAACACATTGAGAAAACATTTGAATATTTTCATAATAGTGAAATAATTACTTGTATTGATCATTTCCAAGAAAAAGGATATAGTCAATGTCATATTTATTCATATCCATATAAATGGAAAGTTTACAATAACATAACAAATAATTTTCGGGGTGGATTATTTACTAGTGTTACTGAAGTATCATTATATGATGAACGTCCATTTGAAGATGAATTTTTTCTTCGAATTGCTCAATCATTTCCCTTGATGAAAGAATTAACAATAAGGAATCTAAAAGCACAAAATAATAAACAACTCGCAAAATCAAATAATGATAATCAAATGTTATCAATTATTGAATATCCTAGTCTTACTCGACTTGATCTTGCTGGCACTCATCATGATTATGTCGAATTATTTTTATTTGATAGGAAAATGGCTTTGCCAAATCATCTTCATCTTCGTGTCCATTATCAATCACTAGAAAAAGTGACATCGAATTTTACAAGATATACAAGACCGAATAATTGTGCAAAACTTGCTGCTCTATATTTTTATCCGGTGGATCAAATCGGTGAACATATCAAAAAGTATTTTCCTCATGCATGTATACGTTGTACTGGTGATTTTGTATTACGTAAATAAAATAGATCAAAAATAAATCCATTCACGGAATGAAATGATTGAAATAGACAAATGAAAAAGAATAAAGACAAGAATTTCAATGAGAAATCGAACAAAATTTGATCGAAACGAAAAATATGAAATTTGATTATCTGTTCTTATCAGTTCGAATGATGTATGAAGGTTGTAGAAATGTTCATAAAAAAAATTGATAGGTTTGCAAGAATACGGTAATATTGTGGCGGCTCATATATCGACTGGGTCCTATTGGACTAGATATGAATGATGAAATAGTTATATAAATCTACACATTTTTACCCAATTCATAAACGTTAAATACAAATGAAAGAGCTTCAAAAGTTTATCGTTACTTAAAATAAGGAAAAACTTGATTTTTCCTTAAAAAAACTGAAATCGTCGTTTTTTTAAACATTTTAGTGTTCGGAATTTTTTTCGGGTAAAAATTACTCAAAAAATATTTTCAAGGTGATGTTTGTGGTCAATTCATCAAGCTCTATCTAGCCATGTAAAAATATAATGAGTGAAAAAATTTTGCTCGACTTTTGCTCTGGGTGCACCGTAAGTTTCCTGAGTTTTCTTTGCCAACAGTTGCTTCAGGGCATGTTTCGAAATTTATATTCGTCTATTGGAATTTTCATATCTCGTGGAGAGCGTGAAAAATCAACTATCACTCTGTGTTTCACTTCTAAGTTAAAATAGTAGATGGCCGTGATTGATGTCATAATTGTTATCAATGGATTTTTCTTAGTTTTCAATATTGTTTTTTCTGTAGCTGATTACATATTTGAATCAGTCGATTTTTAATATGGATAATGCTGCATTGAGCGTAAAGAACGGTTCATTTTTATTACAGAATTTACAATTTCAATTCGGTTTCCTAGGTTTCGCTTTACCTGAATCTGTTAAATGCAAATGTTTTTAGTATGTGCTGCAGGATTTTCAAATGTTTTTGTGCTATCATTGACAGTAACTTGATAGACTGTTCCCCAAAACGTGCTTGTGGCCCCAGTATAAAGTTGAAATGTAGACAAAAACCCATTCGTTGTTAGTGGTACTGAAAATAAAAAAATTTCTTTTAAGTGTTTAAAGATAAAAACACTTTCTCAGTAAAGACATATAATATCTATGCAAATAATTTGTAGTCAGAAGTATCCTGAAATGCTGCTAAGTAATTGTTGGCAAAGAGTGGTGAAAAACGACTTTAAACAAAAGCAATTACATCATACTTTTGTTACTCATTCATGAGAACGTGTAATACATGAGTCATAATCGATCACTTAAAAGATAACACGTTATTTCGTCATTGGAGAATCCCGCTTGCTACTTAATTTGAAAATATGAGTAAATTTCCATGTGTAATTATGAATAATGTTGGTTTATTCCGATAAAATTGATAGGCTGATATTTCATATTGGATAACTAACCTATAAAAGGAAAATCAAATAGCAAGCACATTCATATTTGTTCTTAGTGCATCAGAAATTTATTCGAGTGGTAATTATTCCCACATATCTGTTAGAGATGTTTTCATGAATTACATTGAATGTAGTCGGACTTACTCAATTACCATAACGTTATCGGCCTGTAATAAGAGATGAAATGTAGCTTGGAATAACTGATTTAATTTTTTTTAGGAATATAGATATCTGTCGCATTATCTAAAATTACTTTGAATGAATATTCTAGGAAAAACGTGTACTATATTTTAGACTGTATACAAAATACAATTAATCCATTAAAATGAATCAAGTTGGATTTATGGTAGAACCGAATATCTCTATTTTCTATGCGATAATTATGAATTATATGGATGCCGGTGAACTTTCGTTCGTTCAGCGCAACTGAATTTTTCTTTCCGTCAATTAAAGTTATAATTGCCTTGCTTAAAATTCTGCTAAATTATTTACTATTTTAACCAAGCAACATTAATATTAATTGCTAAGCTTTTTTAATAGTGAGACCCCCACTGGGAGACTCCCAGTAGTCAAGTATGTTAATTGTTATTGGGTGTACTTTAAAACGCCCTCTTATAACGAATGAGTGTTTTTCTTCTTTATTTCTTTCATTCCTGTGCATGGAAACTACCAACCTGATTTGATACGTTTATAAGTATAATGCAGTTGGCTTTTCTCTAAATAACTCGATGAAATCATTTGGAAAAGTTTAGTTGGAAATGAATCATTTTCACTCCGCTAAAAATAATTACGACACTCACATTAACAATACCCACTCGTTGTTACTTTTGCTTATCGATTAGTCAGTTGGTGGTATACAATGCATACGAGTGGACATCAAGTGACGAATCATTAGTTGTATGGAAGTATTTTCATAACTTCTAAAAGAACTGTCTGAGTAATCAATTTTAAAACGACTATTTTCCAAGGGGGAAACAGCAGACTCCATAACTTCATATAACTCCGCTTGACTCCAAAAAGATGGAGTCTCTCATTTCCCTCTTGACCGTATGACTCAGTACCCGGAAGTTGAATTTCCATTACAGAATAAACAGTTCAGTTTTGGGAATTCTACTTCCGGGTACTGAGTAATATTGTTACGTTATGGGAAATTGTTTGGGCAATTTCCGACAATGAAGGAGACTAATAACTATTTATATAATGATGCATATGACAGACAAAAGTAAAAACGCATCTGTTTCTCATTTCTATAATGGTTTTCTCGAGATCAGCGAGAATTTTGCGATACTTACTGTGACTCCTCGTGTTTAGGTATGACTCCCTGAGATTCTATGTGATTCCGGATGACGCCACTTGACTCCGCTTGACTCCACCTGACTCTGAGGAGTTGGAGTCTGCTGTTTCCCCCTTGGTATTTTCAGTCTCATTGTACTACTAGTGAAAAATTAATTAAAACATAGCCGTTCTGCTCCACAGAGACAAGTTAAGTTCAAAATCTAGCAGAATGTAAATTTTTTATGGGAATTTTCGCCGCACGTGACTTATAAATGGTTATTACTTTTTTTTATGAAACGCACAATTTTTAGACGTGTTATGGTCCGTACTGCCGTTAGTCATTCCGTGAATTCACGCTAACATCAAGTAGTTTCTTAATTTTGTTTCCTTCTTCTGACAATACCAGATGATTGGATCGTTTGAATGAGAAACATCTTATGCAATTATTCAAATAAACTGCTTTCGAATTATAAATCTTATTTCTTCTAGATTTTATCTGACATCTAAAAATGAACTCCTTAGTCAAATATGAAACTGCTCATCTAACCAGTATGTCACATAATGGCAATTCATTGGACACGTCGCCGAAATCGCACAACAACAAACACAATTCTTTATCGTACTCTACTATAATTAGTCAACTCAAATCAATAACTCAATCAATAAAGAAATTCAAAGTCCACACTATATCTGATATGTCTGCCGCCGGGTTTCAATATACAGGGGATAGAGATACAGCTTATTGTAAGGATTGCGGACTTGAAGTATTCAATTTGACATCAGATATGAATCCATTTACTATTCATTCTCAACGTCGACCTGATTGTCCATTCGTCTGTTCTATAGTGGCATCATCATCGGCGAATATACCAGCTCCTTCGTCTCCTCCTAAAACTACTATACGAAATCCAACGACAACCAGCGAACTTGAAAACCCTTCTCCGCGCCAAAAACTTCAACTAATGGATTCAGAATCCATATATACTACTCCACTCGAAACTGATTTATCCCAACAAGTGCGAAGACGTTCATTTTCGCATTGGTCAGATCGTAGTATACCATCAAGTGCGCAAATGATTGAAGCTGGGTTTTTTAATTGCAATGTTGGTGATCGAGTCATATGCATTTACTGTAATCTTATTTGTCAACAATGGACACCCCATGTAGATGATCCATGCGAAGTTCATAAAACACTTTCATCTACTTGTATATACGTCAAAGTAAAATTAATGCGTCCTGCAGCTTTATCGAAAATTATTGTTAATGAAAATTCAACAGCAAATACTTTAGATATCCGTTCAGAAACAACAAGTAATCTCGGTCTATTACACTCGAATGATATTGTGTTTACAGTTTCATGTAATCCGACTTATTCAGAAATACCAAAACGTCATGCATCCTATGCGACATGGCCAATTGAAGATTTGCCACCAGTAGATGATTTAGTTAGAGCAGGATTCTTCTATACAGGTACAAAAACTATTGTGACCTGTTTTTATTGCAATGGATCATTACAAAACTGGGGCCCAAATGATAATCCAATGACTGAACATGCTCGTTGGTTTCCACATTGTGCATATGCTCGACAGTTATGTGGTGAAGAATTATACCGAAAAATTCAAGAATCTAAACGAGCACAGCAAGGTAAGTTTGGAAAGTTACACATGCTTAGATAATATTTGATATCCTTCGCTTTTCTAGAACGTGCAAGAGCCAACGAATCTAACGATGAGACGGTCCATAATGAATTACCAAACACTAATACACCACCGCCAACAACAAACAGTCGACAATTATTAATACCAGATGAAAGTACTTTATCGAGACTGGTTGCTGCTCGATTAGATTTACCCATTTCACAACGGTTATTAGATCAAAATTTTAAATTATCTATAATAAAACGATGTTGGGAAGATCAATTACGGCTTAAACGCAAGTTAATCGAGCAGCTTTCTTCTTTGTTATCTTACCTATGCTATATTTTTAGATGATGATTTTGAATCTGAATGTGATTTGTACATGGCTTGTTTAATTCTTCAGAAACAAATCGAATATATCGACGGTAAAAAGGAGAATATTGTGATACCAAGCATAAAAATGAAACAAATTCGGGAAGAAATTGGTAAATTCTACTTCTTTTTTACGTATATGCTCATATTCTATTGTATTATTTTCTAGAGGTTCATATAGGCGAACAAACAGCACCAGTGTCTAATCCAGCAGAAACTACAGTTACTGAAATGACAACATCATCGGAATCATCAACAAATGAATCAGTATCTTCCGAATCTTCTGCTGAATCCATATCGAAATCGGCAGCGAGTAGTACGCAAATCGAAACAAAAACAACAGAACAAACAAATATTATCGAGGATCGAAACCAATCAATACCATCTAATCCGTGTTTGATATGTCTGACAGAAGAAAAACAATTAGCATGTATACCTTGTGGGCACATGACCGCGTGTGTTGCATGTGGTCATTCATTAAGATCATGCCCAATATGCCGAAGAGAAATTGAGGCATTTTTTAGAATTTACATTTGAAGCAAAAATTCTCATGAGTTTTCGAATTTGAAATAGCTAATTGATAGATCATGTCAAAGAAGGATTCATAAACGATGTTTTGATTGATTGATTGATTTGCACCATTATTATTCAAGACTATTAAAAGCCATTTTCTTTATTTGTATATTGATTTCAATGACGTTATATTTGAGAACCCTGAACCATTCAAAATACGTTAGTCGTTACAATAAAGATAAAGAAAAAGGAAGTACATTAATTTTATTCACGAAACATCAATTTACTGAAAAGCAGATCTGTATGTATTAATACATACGTTTTTATTTTAACTGTACTATTTTGATGTAAATTTTGTTCAATAAATCCAGCTATTACTTAGATTTTAATCAAGGAGAAAATAAATAATGTTTCATAAATGAAAACGACAAAGTCAATTGTGTGGAATAGAGATTCTGTTTTTGTTGCAGAAGTTTATTATTTTTAAAATGCCGCGCCATTTGCTTTTTTTCACTCATGAACTGATCGAATTTCGTCTATCTGTGAGTAGTGATCAACAAGATTGTGCATAATATTACGGTTTCATTTGTACATTGAGACCAGTACCATCTGCACGAAACATGACGTGCGAAAAANAAAAAGTGATATAATCATCGATAGTTCATTGAAAATCAAAAATGAATTTTCAGACATGATAAACAATACATCACGTTTATTTACGTTAAATGTTTGTTTATCATGCCTAATGAGTTTTTAAGCTTCTTGTTCGAAAACTTAACAAACGACGAAAGGCTTCAAAATCAGCAGACGTTTTTTGTGAAGACTTAAAGGAAACTCAACTCAATGTTTTTCTTTCTTTTGAAGTAAAAAAGCAGTTTCTTATCACCTTAATAGATTATCATAAGCACATAATAAATGTCGATTAAGTTTCTCGCGTAAAGTAGAAGAACTGATTTTACTCTTAGCTAATAGTGTAGAACCAAGTACCAATCCTGACTAACCAAAGAAGCAATGGCGTATACAGGATTTTTAGCGTTATGGGCAAACTTGTGTTGTGTATAAAAAAAGATATGGGCAATTTGG